>JAYDYC010000014.1:600000-903290 GCA_037043255.1 Diadegma fenestrale | reverse complement strand
GGAAAAAAACATACGTTTTTTGCTAATAAAATATGTAAATAGCAATGCAATGCAATGCAATTTATTGTCTGTTTTCATGCCCAAAACTTAAGCATTTAACTTCGAACGAACGGAACGAAATAATTTTTTTCTCAAAGCTAAATTATTTAAATGTTCGGCATCTTCCAATTTGAAAAACTACGCTATCATTTTTTTTCTCTAAGTTACAATTTTTTTGGTGAAATAAAAAAAAAATCCGAATTTATTCATTTATTTGACAGAAAATTTATGAAAAAATAAAATTTTCGAAAATTCTACTGACTGGGACTTCTCAAAACGAGACTTTTCAAATGGTAGCATGAATTTTTTCAGAATTTTTCCAGTACGTTAAAGGGGTGAAATAATGAGCGGCACTCGAAAGACTCAATGTTTAACAGACGGGCGGTGCGGGAAAAAACGTTTACAGACGAAGTGTTACTGATACAATGTATATAATAAACACTCATTGCATTTATGAACAAAAAAGTGACATTTTACATTTAAAATACGCACGTATTCTCGAGGGGATGCAGGATCCTGGAAAAAAAGTCCTGGAAATGTCCGAACTAAATTTTCAGCGTATAGGCCACTTTTTCGTCCGTCGATGGATGATACCCAAATTTTTTTCATCATCGAGTTGACCACGATATTCACGAGCGTCCGTTGTGATTTTGAGCATAAACTTTTTTTCGTGTGGTATTCCGCACAGATTTCGACACCACCAGGAGTCGCTTTAATGTCTTCTAGTAGTTTCTGAAAACAATTGTCGATTAAATATATTTTCGATCGAAGAAAGAAAAGATTCACGCGGCTGAAAGATTTTCATCAACTTACTAAATCGTTTAATTGAGCTGGGGTATCAGGAGAGTTCAACAAACTCTCGATCGTAGACGCACAAGAGCTAAGCGATTCCGGCCCGGCAAATATTGATGGAAATTTGGCCTCTAAATCTAAAACAAATATTTGAAAGTAAAAAAAAAAAGAAATTTTCAAAGCGTGATTATGCAATTTAAAAGCGAACAAACCATCAAGCTCAGTCTTCGCAATAATATTCAGCACGGTCGTTGAGGGAAAGCAATCAATCGAATCTGGTCCAATGATAATCCCCTCCTCATGTGCATTTCTTGCACTAAAAAAATATAAAGTATTCATCTTGATAAAGCTCAATGCGAGCCGCGCGAATGAAAATCAACACACTCGGCGAGTTTCAAGAAAAAAAGAAAGAAAGAAAATGTCCATAGGTTTTTGATTTAGAAAAATTTGATTCGAACGAGGTAATAACGAAAAAAACGAGCCTCAGCCTTTGTCGAAAAGATTGGATCAAGAGTGACAGTAACACCGGTTTGAGCGAGATCAAGACGTCGACAATTTAATACAATGTGAAAACCGACTCAATATTCTTTTAAAAAAATTTAATAATGGATATCGTTTTTGTTCGAACTGTTTATATATGTGATACGGCTTTGAGCCTGTAAATTATTAAACGAACAAAAAATCTGGATCGAATTAACGAAGTAGGAAGTGAAAATGAAACCAACTCAAGAGAAATCAGCACAGACGGTGTGTTTCATGAAACAAAGAATCGAACGCGATATCATTTTAAGATTTTCTACCGAAGAAATGTATTAAATTGATCTAATCAAGAAAAACACGGTAAAATGAATGCATAATGAAATACGAATAGGTTTTTCACAAAATGTACGTACCCGTTGCGATGATATTTCCGTAGGAGCGTGGTTCTTTTCCCGGAACTTTCACCCACCTCGCTTCGTTTTGATATTTTACTTTACGCAATGAAAATTGCCAACTTGGTTTTTTCGTAGGCGATTCAACTATACTGTCCGAATCTGCACTACTGGACACTTCGCTCACTTTTGATCGCTTGTTTTTTTTCCGTTTTCGCGACGACATTGACATGTTCACTGAGTTTGATTCCGGGTTGAATTGGAAAAATATTCATAGGGCCCACTCACTCTTGCAGCAAAGCAGCAACAAAACTTCGTGAAATGTAGAACACAGCCGAAAGTCACTTTTGATATTTTCGGTGTAAATCTTAGGAGTTGAATTTAGGGAAAAAGAAAGGGAGAGGGAAAAGTGCCTAACACAGAAAACAATGACTCGTGGCGCAGCGAAATTATGTAGAATAACACGGCCAAAGTCACTTTTTGATATTTTCGGTGTAAACCTTGGGAGTTGAATTTAGGGAAAAAGAAAGGGAAAGGGAAAAGAGGGAAAAAGTACCTAGCGGAGAAGACAAAGACTCGTGGCGCAGCGAAATCACACAACAAAAACTTGTGTTGACACTTGTTCGTGAAAAAATAATAATGTAGTAAAAATTACTTAAAAAATCGGAGGAGTTAACTGCTAAGGTTAGAATATGTAAATATGTTTAACGGGTTACACCACCCTGGAATTTTCGAAAAATCGTTTCTGCGTTTCAATTTTTTTCTTACAGTTTGAACCTCAAAGAAAGTTCTAAGCTGAATGTGGAGTCTGTATTTATCATATTAACAACGACATCTATTTTTCTGTTGAAAATTTCGAAAAACAGTTTTTTCGTTCTTATATTCCTTTGGTTTCATTTTTTTTTAACAGTATTTATACAGTATGTGTAAGACATAGTTTTTTATACAGAATGTTCGATATATCTTAATTATTATATCACGAAAATAGCAATTTTTCTAATCGCACTGTGCGATTGAAAAATTCGTTTATTCATAATTCATTATGAAAAGAGTATACGTAGGAAAAAAAGGTGATCATAATAATCCGCATCGGGCTGCGAAAACTGCTCGACGGCAACCACCTCTAAATCGTTATCAGATGAAGCAAGAGGCAACGAGTACCTCAACATCGGCAAAAAAAATAGGACACACGGCTGTCAAAGTGCCGATTGATCCAACACATGGTTATCGAATTTTGAATTTCATTGCTGTGTTTTCCACAATAAGCAATTACGTGAGTTGCAAAACATGCGGGGGAGATGTCAAGTTCAGTGAATCGAGTAAACGAGGACTGGGATTCAAAGTTGCCATTTCTTGTGATGCGTGTGAAAATAGAAGCGTAAATTCATGTCCTCTTATAAACGGTCGTGCGTATGAAATAAATCGACGCTTCATTTTCGCAATGCGATTCCTTGGAATTGGCGAATATGGAATGCGGAAATTCTGTGGACTCATGGATTTGCCCAGAGGCGTGTATCAATCGTTTTTTGACAAAGTGTTGAATAATATTCTTAGTGCTACGAAAACCGTCTGCCAAAGGTCCATGAAAAATGCAGCAGATGAAGAAAAAAAAAATACCGCAGAAAAAGAAGAGGAGCCACGGGGAATTACAGTTTCTGGAGATGGCACTTGGCGAAAGCGGGGATTCTCGTCCTTACAGGGCGTGGCAACTCTCATAGGAAATTTAACAAAAAAAGTAGTTGATGTTTGTGTAAAATCATCGTATTGCAAGGAGTGCGAGTATTGGCAGAAGAATTCCGATAGTGAACAATACGCAGAATGGTATGAGAATCATCAGAATAATTGCTCCGCTAATCACGAAGGAAGCGCCGGAAAAATGGAGGTGGATGCAGTGCAAGAAATGTTCAAGCGTTCTGAAGAACTTCATGATGTTCGATACTGCAATTATGTGGGCGACGGAGATTGCAAGACTTTCAAGGCAGTAGTAGAATCGAAACCATATGGTGATGATTTCGAAATAAAAAAAAAAGAATGCATTGGACTGTGCAAAAACGAATGGGCACAAGACTTCGCAAAGTGAAAAAAGATAATAAAGGGCTCGGCGGTAGAGGCAAACTGACAGCTAAGCTAATAGATGATTTGACCGTTTACTATGGGTTGGCGATAAGAAATAATTGTAATTCTTTAAAAGATATGAAAAATGCAATTTGGGCAACTTATTATCATAAATCTTCGACCAACGAACAGCCTCAACATGAACTTTGTCCGCCTGGTGAAACGAGTTGGTGTACCTGGCGAAAAGCGGAAGCACAAGCAAGCCTTCACAAATATCAGCATAAATCAGCACTCCATAAAGATGTACAAAAAGCAATACACCCTGTTTACGAAGCTCTTAGTGACGATGCTCTGCTCGAACGATGTTTGGGAGGATATAATCAAAACTGCAACGAAAGCATCAACGCTATGATATGGAAAATCGCACCCAAAATAAGTTTCAGTGGTATGAAAGTGGTTGAAATAGCTACTTACATTGCTACATGTATTTATAATGACGGCTACAGTAATATTTTATCAATATTACACGAATTACACATAACCATCGGAAGTAATTGTTATGACATGTGTAATGACGAAGACAAGTACCGTATATCGATTGCTGAAAAACGCGCGCAAGCGACTACGAAAGAGGCTAGAACAGCTCGGAGAAGGTTGAGATTATCTCTCGGGGACCTACAACTTGCTGAAGAAGGGCCCCAATATGCAGCAGGAATCGCTGATTAACTACATAAGGTGAGCCATACCTTTTCAATTTTTTTTTTTTCCATTTAAGCCGCGTCGAAACATAACGCGTTTTTTCTCGAAACAACATTTTCCGGAGTTGCGGGAAACATAACTCAACAACCGTTATTCCGATTCATTTGAAATTTATACCACACATTTATTACACAATTATCTCAATCCGTACGTAGGATTTTTTTTCTTACATTTACCGTTTTTGTTTAACTAATGTTTTTAAGTAGAAAATTTGTCTGAAACAACAAACATACACTTCCGCATCATACCAAAAATCGAATATTCATGTTTTTCAGATAATCCTACGTAGCGCCGTGTATTCAACCTAACTTGACAAAATTCTTCCAATCTTTTATGTTTCAGATGAACCGTAAGACTTTTACGATTCCCGCAGATTGGAGGTGGAAAAAAAAACTAGCCACACGCGGAGATGTGCATGTTCGCCAATTGTCAACATTTTTAGATTTAAAAAATACATTCGAGTAGCTGAAATCATGTACTAAATGTGTGTAATGATCGAAATAAAAAAATTGCATAAGTTTCGCCACAGAAAATTCATGATTACCGAGTCTTTGTCTAGCTTCTCAGGGTGGTGTAACCCCTTAAATAACAATATGGTGTTGTGCCCGCAAATCGTCACGTGGGGACGAGTTTGCCAGGGACGAGAATAGTTCGGGATGTTGCCAAGGTTGAGTAAATCTCCAACTCAATACTTTCAGTCTTAACTCTAAGTTTATTAAAGATGTTTGTTACAATCGGGTATGACCCTGAAGACCAATATGTGCGATGAGTGATCAGATACGATCAGTATCGGATCGCAGACTGCTGGAGTCGCAGGAATGTCCTTGGTTTTATAGGGTTAGGGGTTTTACAATATTATTAAGGGAGGTGGTAATTATTGGTCAATCGATCGTTCCGATGTCTTGGGATCATTTCCCAATGAGGTCATTAAAGCGGGACGATCGATTGCGAGATCTGTGATCGTCAGCATTTGATTTAACCTCGTTTTACTTTTTATGCGAGGTGTGCTTAACGATGACCTGTATTTGTGGCCAGTTGCTTGAGTGCTGACGATGCTTTGTTGCGAATGAACTCGTTTAAGGAATTTGGTTGCGACACTGGCCGCAACAATGGTTAAAATATGTAATAATAACACATTTTCACGTAATTTTGACACTCAGCAAATGGTTTAGAAAATGGGCGGTGTTATTCTATGAATTCTACACCTTACGGAACATCCTCAGTTTGGCAACCCAATTTATGTGGATTTCAAAAAAGAAAATTCTGTTTGAGGGAATATTCCTTCTCGTTATTTTTGTGTCACCATTGTATGAGTTTGGATTTTTTTACCCCGTAGATCGTGTTAAAAATCAAATATAAAAATTTAACACTATAATAAATATAAATGTAATTTTCGGCTGTGTTATACCACGGTAACACTAAGTGTGTTTAACACAAGTTTACGTTTATTAGTGTTAAATGTTTTAATTTGTCTTTCAACACGATCTACGGGGTAAAAAAAATACAAGCTTATACTAAATCGACACAAAAATAACGAGAATAAATATTCCCACAGATTGATTTTTTTTTTCAATCATGTACAAAAAATTGGGTTGCCAAAATAAGAATATTCCGTAAGGTGTTGAAGCGATAGAATAACACCGGCCATGTTTTTACCATATGCAGAGTGTTGAAATTACTAGAAACGTGTGTTGTTATCAACACCGCCTAATTTAACCACTCACACTTTGGCTGTTAACACCACCGATTTTTTACAGTGAAGATTAGGGTGCTTAAAAAAAATCGACTTTTTTTTTCTTGACGGTGCAATCGAATACGTTGGTATTCCATGCAAGAATGATTCTCCCAAAATTTGGGACCTGTAAAAAAATTTTTAGAGGTCGCGCAAATCACTTTTATATATTTTTGCTAGAATCATGATTTAACTCTGTATATTTTTCATTGTCGCAACAAAATATATTAATGCTTGAACGAAAAGTCATTTTCCTAAAATTTGAGTTTAAAACAAAAAAATTCAGCGCTGCCGCAAACGTCTTTAAGAATTTTTTTTTCTATTTCAGTATAAAATCGCGGAATAAAAGTTTCAGGTTTTCAGTGCGGTAACAAAAAATGTTAGTAATTGATGTACAAAAGTTAAGAACGTTGTATGACGACGGACAAATCTGAATTTTTTGTTTTCAGTTTTTCTTACATACAAAATGGTTTGCGAGCCTAATTTTATTGGACAAAGTTGTTATGAATCGGAAAAAGAACAACGTACTCTAAATTCAAATTGTCCGAGTTAATCTATATTCGTCATATAATGGACAAAATTTCAAAAAAAAAAAAATTATGACCCATTTGGAAAAAAAAACTAAATAAAGCTTCTTCGATGTTACATAAAACTGTATGCAAAGTTTGAAGAGGCTCCACCATTCAGAAATCGAAATATTTGATGTTGAGAATTGGAATTTTTAACATACGCTCTTATGAGAAACTACTAAAAATTGTGATTTTTATAAATAAATATCTCAACTTCTACATGGTGAAACCTTTCAAAACTGCGCGAGCTATTAGACATCACTATTCTCTTTGTGTGGTGCAAATTTGAAGGAATTCTATCGATAGAAAATTCGGCATAAAACGTCGTTAATTTCCCAAAATTTTGTTATTTATCAAGAGACTCGGCAGAGTCTCGGGACAAGTACATTTGACAGCGTCGTCTGCTGGCCCGAGACTCACTCGAGTATATTATCTCTAAAAAAAGCGATTTCGCCGGTGGGGGTGGACACTTTCTTGAATTACGAAGCTCAGGGGTAATTTCATGATCTGAAATTTGAACTGAAGACTAATTACGTTATCCCCCCTCGATTGAGCCATAAATCAACCCGATTGATGCCGTAATTGCTGAGAAAAAACTTTGCACGGGCAAAATTATGCGCCGATCGAAGTGTGCGTGCGTGTATGTATACGACACAAAGAAAGGGCCCGTGTGGCCATCGTGTTTCTGATTGGTCGTGACTGACGACATATCCAGCTGTTCCCATCCGAGGAACACCTGTTGGTTGCCAGTTCACGAATACATCTTTATACATGGGGCATTCCATACCGTTTCGACCTGAGTCTGACCCTCCACCTCTCCGAATTGGTCCGTAATTTTTCAAGGTTTTGTACTACCTCTGAAAAACACTCACGATTTTTTTCAGATTTTTCCGGTGCGATTCCATTTCGTGAGAATTTTATAAACAAACATACGGTTAGCCCAACATGAAAAATCTGAAAAAAATCACGAAAACCCTGTTTCTCATATGGAAAATTTCGACCGTTCAACTGAAGTGGGCAAAGGTTTTTTTGTGTTGATAAAAAAAAAATTTCGAAAAATTTGAAGAAATAAAGGCAAATAAAGGAAGATAAAAAATCTCTGTACAAGCATAGGTCTTTAAAAAATGCGATACTAAAAAAAAAAGAAATTCGAGTCAAAGATCAAACTTTTTATTCATTACTATTTGTATAAGATTTGTTCATTTATATCGTGCAAATCGAAGAACCGCACAACAATACTCGGATATTTGGACACGCGTGGCACTGATAGGCAATAGGTGTGACTCCTCTGCTACTTCCATCTTGGAACAATGTCTCGGAGTAGCGCGACAATCGGTTGTGCCTACAGGGCTACTGTCGCGATCGAAGCCGGACCCAGAAGCGCCTCCCGTTTTGTTATAACCATTGTTCTAAGTGTCTTCAGCGCCAGTCGTGTCCAAATATCCGACTATTGTTGTGCGGTTTTTTGATTTGCACGATATGGATGAACAAATAGTAATGAATAAAAAGTTTGATCTTTGATTCGCATTTTTTTTTTTTAGTATTGCATTTTTTTAAGACCTATGCTTGTACAGATATTTTTTATCTTCCTTTATTTGCCTTTATTTCTTCAAAGATTTCGAAAAAAATTTTTTATCAACAGAAAAAAAAACTGTGCCCACTTCAGTTGAACGCTCGAAATTTTTCATATGAGAAACAGGGTTTTTGTGATTTTTTTCAGATTTTTCATGTTGGGCTAACCGTATGGTTGTTTGCAGAATTATCAGGAAAAGGAATCGCACCGGAAAAATCTGAAAAAAATCCTGAGTGTTTTTCAGAGGTAGTACAAAACCTTAAAAAATTATGGACCAATTCGGAGAGGTGGAGGGTCAGACCCAGGTCGAAACGGTATGGAATGCCCCACATGTATCGTTCAATTCACGGTGATAAATATAGAAACATTCAAAAGTCAGATTGTCAAAATGAGGAAATCATAACCTCAAATTCCGCTAGCAATCGTGTATATTTTGCCGGCCGATATTGACGCGAGTGTGAGAGAGATAGCTGGAACGGGTTGACATTTTTTGCCGACTTTGTGATGAATAACGGCTAAAAGCTCTGACAGCTCGCCATAACCTCACTAATGCTTATTTGCAGGTAGCATTAACGACATGCTCCTGTTGCGGAAGACGATTCCGCTTCATTCGAGCTCGTGACCGTTGAGGTTCCCACGCACGGGCCACGAACGAGGGACCCTTTTATCGCGGCTTGACTCACAAGTGCGTTGCAGCTCTTGTGAGTTTAGGACCTACGAATGCAGCTGCCTTGCCTGTGGAATGCGCTTTCCCTAATTCCGGGAAAACGACCGGCGTCTTGCTGTCGCCTAGGCTAACGTGGGAAAGCGTCTTGCATCACGCTAGACGCTCCCCTCCGTTGTAAAGAAAATCCTCGGCCTCGGCAGGGCCCCGAGGACACAAGGGCGGCAGTATTGGGCGAGGTTCGGAACAAGTAGGTCGACTCCGCGCGACCCATTTTCTTATTTTTTGATCAACTTTCTTTTGATTCAATTACGCTGTGAATAGTAGAGTAGCGGCGTAATCTCCATAATAACTGAAATCTACCTCAATAGTGTAATCTTTACGAATTCAATAAAAATCAAGTGTTTGGTAAACCCGAGTGTTTAATTAGCCGATCCCTCGGCTAATTTCCTGACGATCCTAACCCGTCTCCATCCGTTTCCACATAACAAATTGGCGATCCTGCCAGGATATAGTTAAGCGACCGCTCTCAGCAGAAGTCACACTGACTATATCGATCGTCTAAACTTGGAGCCTTCTGCGACAAGTCAGTGCAAAACCACAGCGTTAGTGTTCCCTCAGAAAACCCGCCCCCTCGAATCTCGTCTTCCGCGTCGAGAAAATAAAACTCAAGTGCGTAATCAGTGCTATCGCGATAGTGACGTCACTCCGCCGAGAGAAAAGGAACCGTCGGACCTCACCGTAAAGTCCAGTCAGAGAAGATTCCAGGCTTCAAGGCAGTGCGAGTCTCAAATGAAAAGGAAAATTCGTGGAATGATTTCTCACGTCATTTCCCTTCTCCTTCTGTTCTCCCAAACGTAAGTCACTATTATCTCAGAATATTATTCACTTGCCGAGGGCCTAGAACGTAAACGATCAAGAGATAAGAATTCTTGAACGCGAGTAAATAAGTAAAAAAAAAAACACGTATTTTTCCAAAAAAAAAGGGTATTCATCTCACGTCAAAAAAAAAAAAAAAAAAAGGAAGCGGTATATAAAATATAATAAACGGGAAACCAAAATGAACCCGGAAAACGTGAGAAAATATATCGACAGATATGCCCAATTAAGGGTGGAAATTCAAAAATTAGAAGCAGTGTTATTAAGCGAACATACGCCTACCGAAAGGCAAACAATAAATGAGACGGTCAAGGGATTGTTCATAGAACGATCCTCGATCCGTACGATGTTAGAAGGGATACCCAGCGCACGGGCAACCCTTGACGAGTTAGACGTCGACCCAGACGACATAAGCGACGATGTGGCTGTTGATCTTCGCCGGCAAAGAGCCCGCGAGCGAGAGCATCGGCAGCGACCCAACGAAGCCCCTCGGGCACGGTCGCAGGTAGTCGACGCTGTGCGAGCACAGCAGCGAGCGAACGAAGCCACTCGGGCACAGCAGCAAGTAGTCGACGCTGCCCGAGCACAGCAGCAGCAGGTAGTTGACGCTGCCCGAGCACAACAGCAGGTAGACGAGGCGGCCCGAGCGCGCCAGCTCGAGCAGGATCAACAAATGGCACAACGTCTGAACGAGGAAGAGAGAAATCTCGTACTCGCGAGACAACACGCGGATCAACCGCCCCCCTCCGGACAACACGCGCCAGAGCTCATGGTCTTAGACGACAACCCTGCCTCGACCATGCCCCCCGCAACGGACCGAACCAATCCACCTGCCGCCGGAGCAAACCAAGTACCGAACATACCCCCACCCTCGTATCTACAGTCGTATGTCTCGGAATACAATGGGCTAACTCCCGAGGAAATTATCGCCAGAGTCGAGTTGAGCAAGTTCAAAGCGACAATGACCTTCGAACACGCGCAAGAACAACTCTCCTTGTACCGCGAGATAGCCGCCAACGCCACTGCCACCAACCAAGCCAGCGAGAGGCGACTCCTCGAACTTCAACGAGAACGAGAACGATTGCAGGCTCATGCCGAGGCAGCAGACAGCGAGAGAGCGCGCCTCGGTGACCAACTCCGTGCCCTGCAAGAAAAGGATGCCGAGGCAGAGGCATTGCGGAAAAAGCTCCGGGAGGCCGAGGAAAAACAACGAGGAATGCTGGAAGAAATGCACCGCCTGAGAAACGATCGTGCTGCATCGCAGGGAGCGGGACCGTCCGCACCATACCGAGTCGAAACCCCCGACCAGATACGGAATTGGGAGTTCGAACCATCCCCTCCAGACGTCCCTCAAGAGGAATACCGACAAGCGATCAGGAGATCGTTGAAAGAAGCCGAGAGAGAAGAAAAACTTCGGAGAGAAATCCAACAGCTCGACTTGATTTCGAGGGAGTCGGTCCGAGTAGTCGAGGAGCAACGGATTTTGCTCGTAGAAGTCCAGCGGAACCAGCGGGGCAAAATGAACCTGGCACCCGTGAAGAGGATAGTGAAGGAGGAAAATATGTCGATCTCGAACGCGTTTGCGGCCAGACTCGAGACCGTCCACCGGAAGTGGGAACAGGCCAAGGACTCAACGTCGAGGCCCACCCAGAGACCGGAACGACTCGACCCCATCGACCCGCTGCTCGAACAACTCAGACTTAATCGAGCAAGCCAATGGACCGACGGAACCCAACGATTAAAGATTGAGATGGCAATCCTTAACGACGCTCGAAATGGAAGGAGTTCAGGCGGCCCAGGTCGGCCAGGAGGCCCAGGAGTGCCAGGCGGCCCAGGCCGGCCAGGGGGCCCAGGAGGGCCAGGCGGCCCGGGAGGCCCAGGAGGGCCAGGAAGAACTGGTGGCTCAATGGGCAACCCGTTTGGCGGACCACCAAACCCACCCGACGACCCCTACTACCCGGCATCAGGAGAAAATCTGCCGGAACAGCCTTCGGGAGGGGGAATGAAGGCGACGGAATGTCTGCTGCTAGTACCCAAATTGGAAAGATTGACCCCGATATTGGACTGGGTCAGGCAGTTTCAATTCGCCTGTCGGTTCGTATGGAGCTCCCAAAAAGCGGCTTTCGTTTCGATGGTGTTCGTCCAGAAAATATCTCACGAAATCGCTAGATTCGCGACTGGCATCATCGATACGGAAGTTGGACTCGTCGAATTTGTCACTACACATCTCGGGTACCTGCCTGGTTTCCAGATATGTATGGATAAACTTCGCCAGGTCAAACAGCCGGGAACCATATTGGACTACATTTCCAATTTCGATCTTGCGCTGCAAGCCGTTAAGGAAGCGGACCAACGGGACCAAGCCAAAGGTTCTCTAGACCATATGCCTTTGGTCTACGACCAGGCTATCTCCATGTTCATCCACGGATGCAGAAAGGACGTCTTCGATAGCCTGAAGGCTTACCTTAACAGTTACACGAGCCTTGCAGCCGCGCAACAAGCCGCCCAGGAAATCGACGAGGCCAACATCGCGTATCAACAGGCCAACGCCGAGAGGATAAAGTTGCCCGCCTATCCAAGCCAACAACCACCAAAGCTCAGCCAGCCTCCGCTGAGACAGTTTTTTCAACCGGCACAAAAGGGCACCCGACAGTCGCCCATTACCATAAACGCCGCTGTTGCAAACGCAGATTCAAGCTGTTACAACTGCGGGGGAAAGGGCCATTTCAGCCGGGACTGCCCTAAACCCAGGAGAGCACAGCCGCAACAGACCGGCGGACAACCAAACTTCCGAAGAGGAAATTTTTACCAAGACCGACCACAGCCCAAACCACCTCAGGTCTACAACATAACGGACCAAGAGGAATCGCAGAAGCCACTGATAGATGCCGACGAGGACAGCTACCCACATCTGGAGGAGGAATACCAAGAGTATCCAGCGTTGGGATCGGACGTTTGGAACGAGTCAGAATCCGTCCACGAGGATTCAACCGAGACATCGAACTACTGGTAGACACTGGTAGCTCCTTCAACCTAATAAAAAAAAAGTGCATACCGCAAGGTTTTCCGACTCAGCGAGCGAAAAGGAGCTTTATCATGGGAACCAGCCGGTTCGAGTCGAAAGAAAAGGTTAGGTTGGAATATCTCGGAGACACTAGCATATTTTATGTGCTACCGGATGACTCCATTATACCCGAAGATGGCTTCATGGGGCTACAGTTCACGAAACAACGTGACTACAACCTGTCAAACAAACATCTCGTCTTGAAAAAAAAGAGCCACGCATTAATCACCGACGGAATCACCGTACCAGCACACACGGCCGTAATGATAACAATAGCGGTCGATGGCCCCGATCGCGATTGTTTAATCACCACGGGCGCTTACGACAAAACGATGGAAAACGGGGAAATACACGACTTCGAGACAGTGTTCGTGAATACGATAAGAAATGGCTACACGGAGCTGATGTTCGAGAATCCAACGGACAAAGTCATAAACTTTGACGAAAACCGGATCCGAGTCGCCAACGTAAAGATGGAAGGGGGGGACAAAGATAATACCAGCCTCAGCCAGGAAGAAAAACAGAAATTTTTGCTCGAAACTTCAAAACTCGACCACCTCGAACCAGAGCAAAAGGAAATAATCAGCGGTATTATCCTGAAGAACCAAGACATCTTTACGTCACCGGGACAAGATCTACCCGCCGCACCACATGTGAAGCATAAGATCATACCAATTAACGACACACCAATAAATATCGGAAACTTCAAGACAGCTCACGCCCACCGCGCAGAAATAAAAACGCAAGTAGCAGACATGCTAAAAAAGGGCATCATCCGAGAATCAGAGTCGCCGTTCAACTCACCCGTCTGGGTTGTCCCGAAGAAACCTGGCCCCGATGGAGAAAAGAAGTGGCGCATCGTTATCGACTTTCGAAAGTTGAACAAAAACACGGTGCTGGATGCATACCCGATGCCCCGAATCGAGAACATCTTCGACTCACTCGGAAACGCGAAATTCTTCAGCGCCTTTGACCTGAAAGCCGGATTCCACCAAATCACGATGGATGAGGACTCTAAGAAGTACACCGGATTCTCAACATCGGAAGGCCACTTCGAATACGAACGAATGCCATTCGGATTAAAAAACGCACCGGCAACGTTCCAGAGGATGATGGACCAGTGCCTAGTCGGTCTAAACCATAAGATCTGCTGGGTCTACATGGACGACATCGTCATCTTTGGAGAAACAATCGAAGCGCACAACCAAAACTTAGTCACCGTCTTCGAGAGACTACGGAAATGCGGACTAACTTTGGAGCCGGAAAAATGCAAATACCTTCTACCAGAGGTCGAGTACTTGGGACACATTATCACAGCAGACGGTGTGCAACCAAATCCCGCAAAAATTGAAGCCGTCAGGGATTTCCCAGTACCAACGAACCCAACAGAAGTGAAATCATTCGTGGGACTCGCAGGATACTACCGGCGATTCATAAAGAACTTTTCACACATCGCCCGGCCCATGGTCGACCTCACAAAGAAGGACGTTACATTCGAATGGACCGATAAATGCCAGAAAGCATTCGAGGAGCTCAAAACGTGCTTAACTACGTCGCCAACGCTCCGGCGCCCGGACTTTGAGAAGATGTTCACCCTCACGACCGACGCTTCAGACCAAGGACTAGGAGCAGTTCTATCACAAGAAGGGCACCCAATTTATTACATCTCTCGCGCCTTGAATGCTGCTGAGAAAAATTACGGAACCTCCGAAAAGGAAATGCTGGCAATCGTCTGGTCAGTACAACGACTGCGCCAATACCTTCTGGGGTACAAGTTCCTGATCCAGACCGATCACCGAGCTCTCGTTTGGATGGCCGACATTAAAGATCCGTCCTCACGAATCCTCAGATGGACGCTTCGCTTGGAAGAATTCGACTTTGACATACAGTACAAAAAGGGCTGTGAAAACCAAGCAGCCGACGCGTTGTCAAGGATACCACGCGAATCAGGAGTCCACGCCGTGTCCACGCCAAAAGAAAAACGAAGACCAGCGATACGCGAAATACTCCAAGGCGTCCGCTCCCGAAGGAACCTCAGCCCGGAACTGAAAAGCTGGATACGAGGCCCCCGAGTTAAAGTCGACGACCTCGAAGAAATCATGCAGCGCGTCAACAACATAAACCTGCATCAAGGAAGAATTAACCAGCTGTCCATACAACCAAACTACCCCAAGGATAGGTCTAAGTGGATCATTTTCACCAAGAACCACTCTGAACCACCAACAGCCGGCAAACGCGAGAGCAAGGAAAGGAAGAAAACTCATGGAATTCCACTTCAGTACACCGAAGACGCATGGAAACCGAGGCTGCACCAGTTGGTCCAGAGCCGGGTAGATTTGGGAAAGAGACGCCTCAAACTCCTCGCCTACCCAAAAGACTTTTCCATGCCACAACTCGACGCTTTGGAGAAGGAGATTCGAGAGCTGGCCGCCGAATTCACCGACACGGACTTTCAGTTCTGCCGGTCAGGGATTCCGGAACCAGAACCGGAGGAGTACGACAAACGAATCAGAGAGATACACAACGACCAAGTGGGACATCTGGGCGTAGCAAAAACTCTCGAGAAGCTACAACGCCGAAGTTACTGGACCAACATGGAGGAGTCGGTACGCGAATTCATTGCCAACTGCGCTACGTGCCAACAGTATAAGACCGACAGGAATCCACCCGTCCCCTCAGCCGTCTTGATGGACACCGCCAGCGAACCAAACGAGAAGACAGCCATTGATATTGTGGGACCTTTGACAACCACGAAAAAGGGCAACGAGTACATCCTCTCCATACAGTGCACGCTGACGAAATTCGTGAGACTCATCCCGGTCCCGAACAAGAAAGCGTCGACCGTACTCTCCGCCCTCTTCAACGAATGGATCTGCATCTTCGGAGCACCAAAGGTAGCCCTCAGCGATAACGGAAAAGAATTTAACAACAAACTTACGACGTACTTCCACGAAGTCATGGGCATCAAATCGATCCAAACAACGGTGTACCATCCACAAGGAAACGGATCGATCGAAAGGATGCACGGGGTCTTGAAAGACCTAATCCGAACCATGTGCACAAGCAACGTCACGACCTGGGACACGAAGACGAACGCTATCGCCTTCACCTACAATGATAGCTTCCACACCTCGATCCAAGACACCCCATTCAACGTCATGTTCGCCCACTCGTCCAACTATCCGAGCGCCATCGAACAACTTGACACCTCGACGCTCCAACGAAGGTTTGATGAGCTCAACCAGACACACTGGAATAAGCTCTATCAAGCCAGGCACAATTTGATGTTGGCTCGAGAGAGAAACCAAAAGTTCGTCGACAGCTCAAGGCGCAACCCAATGCCCTTGTATAAAGAGAAGGACTGGATCCTCGTCCGAAATAAGGCCCCACTACATGGGTTGTCCATCAAGTGGCTCGGACCCTACCAGGTGATCAGCGTGAACCACGAAAAGAACAACGTAGTTTACCGCTTCCCCACTAAAGCCGGAATACGAGTTCGCATGGCCCATACGGGAAACACGAAGCCTTTCCGAGGACACCCTTGCCCCGAAGGCCCTGCACCAGCACGGCCCCGGCTAATCAAAAGGATCGACCTCACGGGAGACCAGTCCCGTGTAATCCAGGGTTAGACTTGATTAACGACCTGGCTGACGATTTGTGCTTATGTCTTTCAGATGGAGTACAGAAGGGAAAACCGAACTCCAGCCCCTACATTCGAGTCTGATCCAAGAGGAACTGGGTGACGTCTACCTTGTAACGGAACGGCCTTATCCCTGGCTGGATTTCTAGTCTCAGAGAAATCTGCCAGAGGGCCACGGCTGGAGCGCTCTCGCTTACGCGACGTATCCCCCGTGCGCCTATAATGGTCCGTCACATTTCTTTATTCCTTCTCCAATTCCTTACCAAAAATGAACACAATCATAAGAAATTAGGAGCATTTTCACGACCTACGTGTCGTCGAGTCTTTTAAAAGACTCTAATGATCCGGATGAAAGTATTCGTTCTTGAATGCCGAGTCGAGATTACTCCTCGGATCGCAAGACGGGGAAATCTGAAGGTGATAACCCATCCCGGGCAAGACTCGCCGGTCAGTGCACGAACCTGCACACTGACCTCTCCTAAAGGAGAGAAGAGGATCTAAAAAATCCTAAGTTTCGGCATTCGGCTTCGGTCACCGAATGGCGAAACGTTTCAATCTCTATTCGGAAACCTGGCGACTTATATACGCCATCGACCTCAGCCCGATGTATACGGCATTCGCAGCCCTCTCGGATCAGATAAACAAAACTCATGGCTTGATAACAGAGGAACTCATGAGACCCGGAACCCCTGCAGGCACGGGCGTGTCGCCGGCAACCGGTGCTCTATACGCCTTGACGATGGAAGGGTACTATACCCTGGAGAAGGACCTCAAGATCTTGGAAGTCTTGTTCCATCGAACCCCTCTATCACCACGACCGGAAAGGGGCATTCTCAACTTCGTTGGGACAGTCCACAAGTTCTTGTGGGGAACCCCCGCCAACACCGATCTCCAGACCATCAATCACAACATCGCCAATCTCGTAAACGCAACCAACGAGATCAACCGAGTCGTCAAAGAGCAGACATACATCATGGAGAAAACGGTCACGTCAATTGCCAACAATGAAAAGGAACTCGAGCGGCGCCTTTTAAAGATCGAGGACGCCGTCAGCAACCTCCTTATGACCTTCTCGCACGACATCTCACAGGAAATGTATTTCAACGAGATAATACACCGGCTCGAAATTGAAATCCGTGAGCTCGACTACATTCTTCGAACTGTGATGACCGCCCTCGAGTCGGGAAAACACGGCAGCATCCAACCTACGCTGCTGACGCCCGAGAACCTAGCCAGAGGACTTGAGAAATTCGAAGACGCGCGCGGAAGACATCCTCTCCCGGGCCTAAGCAACGACTACCAGACGACGATCGACTTATCCGAGGTCTCCATCTTATCCCGGAATCAACAGTTGATCTACATAGTAAAGATCCCCGTCGTCGACGAGAAGCCGTGGAAAATCGTGGCGAACACGCCGGTCCCTACGGCTATCAACAACACGTACGTCACGTTTAACCCCACCTTCGCCGAGCGCATAACCCGCACGATCGGGACGAAGACCATGGTCCGTGGGGTGGCTGCAATTTAGGTCGAACTTGAATTTTCGAAGTCCCCACGTAAAAACACAATCAACATATTAAAAAAAAAATGTGTGCAAAGTTTGAAGGCGTTCAAAAAATGTTCAATGCTGCCTGTGGGCAGTTGAATTTTAGATGGGAAAACACATGTATTTTGCTGAGATATAACAAATTTACTTCTCAAACCCGTAATAGTGGTGGAAAAAATCTAAAACTAGGCACACATATTTTACATATATCAATGTTCAAAACGTAATTTTTTCAGATTTTTGCAGTAATAATTTTCACAATTTCACGCTTCATGAACACAGGCTCGATTTCATATTTTCGAACAATTTTCGTGAAATATTATTATCGATTTTGTGATGTAATTTTCAACTCAATTAGAGTCTAACTTAGACTAGACTAGACTGTACTAGACTAGGCTAGACGGTTAGAACCAAAATTTTAGCAGAAGTTTTTTTCCTATCGATAGTAAAATATTGACTTTAGCATTAAACTTTCAATTGCTTCAGAGCCATGAATTCATTGCACTGAAATAAATTGTCATGATATCTAATACAATTATTGAATGAAAAACGATTAAGAATCTAATTCAATCGAAAAAAAACGATAGAAAATCACGAGGAAGTTTTTTATGAGTGGAGACGGTCCAAGGAAAGTATTTTTATCAAGTATTATTAAAGTATCATTCGGATTGTGATATTCCCGGACAATTCGAATTATATATTGTTTTTGTTGCTTGTTGTACGTTAATCTATTGTTGCACTCCGTAATAAGCTTGATTCCCCTTTCTGCGACATCAATTAACGACGCTTAACTTTTTGACAATTTGCAAGTCATACTGATAATTTTTGTCCAGGTTCCACTCTGATATACGTCGTTATCGAGAAAGCTGTGATCGATTTGGGCTTACGAAAAAATCAATGTTTTGACCCAACAAAGAAGCGACGTTCGATTGATGAATTTAATAGCGTTTGGACACTCTGATTTGTGTTACATGTTCCAACTGCTTGCTCGTGATACAAGCCCCCGATCGCTCAAGTTTTTCGAAAGATTCCAAATCGATCACAACTTAGGGAAATCAAGCTTATTACGGAGTACAATAACAGCTCGACGTACAACGAGGAAGAAAAACAATATATTATCCAAATTGTCCGTGAATATCACAAAAAGTATCCGAACATCAATGAAAATACTTTGCCTCGACAGCTCCACTAATAAAAATTTACCGCACATTTTCTATCGAATTTTTTTCGATGGAATTCCTCTTTCAATCGATTTTCCATTCAATAATTATATTAGATATCATGACGATTTATTTTAGTGCAATGAATTTATGGCTTTGAAGCAATTGAAAGTTTAAATTTAATTCTAAGTCAATATTTTACTATCGATAGGAAAAAAACTTCTGCTGAACTTTTGGTTCTAACCGTCTAGCCTAGTCTAGTACAGTCTAGTCTAGTCTAAGTTAGACTCTAATTGAGTTGAAAATTACATCACAAAATCAATAATAATATTTCACGAAAATTGTTCGAAAATATGAAATCGAGCCTGTCTTCATGAAGCGTGAAATTGTGGAAATTATCACTGCAAAAATCTGAAAAAATTGTGTTTTGAACATTGATATATGCACAGTATGTGTGCCTAGTTTTAGATTTTTTCCACCACTATTATGGGTTTGAGAAATAAATTTGTTATATCTCAGCAAAATACATGTGTTTTCCCATCTGAAATTCAACTGCTCACAGGCAGCATTGAACATTTTTTGAACGCCTTCAAACTTTGCACACATTTTTTTTTAATATGTTGATTGTGTTTTTACGTGGGGACTTCGAAAATTCAAGTTCGACCTAAATTGCAGCCACCCTAATGGTCCGGCGCTTCGACAGAGAAAACTTGCGGACGGCGTCCAACATCAACGTCGCCCCGTACGAAGGAATCGGACACGACGCGGGGTCCTACGCACTCTGCGAATCTGAAGCCGCCTTTAGCTCAACTGGGGACACGGACGACTGTCACCTCACTCCGTTTCGCGTGACGGAACTGGGCGTAATCAACACCCAGACGGCGCAAATCGTCATCCCGCCAAAGCCAGGCAAGGAGTTCCCGATCACCATCCACTGCGGCACCGAAACGGATACGTACAGCATCTCGAGGCCATCCCTCTTACGGACTACCGACCGATGCGAGATACTCACCACCTACTCGCGGTTTGTACTCCTCACGTCCACGGAGGAGTGGCTCCGGACCGCGGTATCGTTCAATGTCTCCAACCTGAACCTCTCTCTCCCCGAGAGACTATCGATCGCAACTTTTAGCCGACGAATCGAGCTGGACTCCCTCGATCGATACAGCATGAGCCTCAAGGAATTGAGAGGAACCCTCGACGGACATCGGGTCAAGCTGTTGGTCAACCACTCCTGGGCCAACATACAGGGGATCGTACTTCCGTCCTTGCAGGGGATAGCCTCCCTGCTCGTCGTCGGCGGTTTAATAGCTGCCATGTGGAAACTGGGAGGAATCACATGGCTCGTCGGGGTTTGTTGCCGTAAAACCACCATGCGACAGGTGCGAGCCGAACGACGACTGGCGAAACTTCAGCGGACCAACCAGAAGTTCCTTTCTCGCACCCTCAAGTCGAGGAACGAGGACGTTCCTCAGTCCACTGGTGGGGGTGTTGCGGAAGACGATTCCGCTTCATTCGAGCTCGTGACCGTTGAGGTTCCCACGCACGGGCCACGAACGAGGGACCCTTTTATCGCGGCTTGACTCACCAGTGCGTTGCAGCTCTTGTGAGTTTAGGACCTGCGAATGCAGCTGCCTTGCCTGTGGAATGCGCTTTCCCTAATTCCGGGAAAACGACCGGCGTCTTGCTGTCGCCTAGGCTAACGTGGGAAAGCGTCTTGCATCACGCTAGACGCTCCCCTCCGTTGTAAAGAAAATCCTCGGCCTCGGCAGGGCCCCGAGGACACAAGGGCGGCAGTATTGGGCGAGGTTCGGAACAAGTAGGTCGACTCCGCGCGACCCATTTTCTTATTTTCTGATCAACTTTCTTTGATTCAATTACGCTGTGAATAGTAGAGAAGCGGCGTAATCTCCATAATAACTGAAATCTACCTCAATGGTGTAATCTTTACGAATTCAATAAAAATCAAGTGTTTGGTAAACCCAAGTGTTTAATTAGCCGATCCCTCGGCTAATTTCCTGGCGATCCTAACCCGTCTCCATCCGTTTCCACATAACACTCCAGTGACAGGAAAATATGCTTCAGGAATGAATATGCTTCACAACCATTGCCCTTTTCCTAATCCCAAAATTTTATTTATTTACAGCATATCTGAAATCGCCGCTGGCATATTATATTGATTGCGGAGCGACAATAACTCTCAGCGACATAAGAAACTTCTCGCTGAGCCACATGAAAACTTTCCGCTGAGCCACGTGTAATACTTATCGCTGCCAGCTATCCGGAAGCTCCAGATATAACTCTCAGTGGCATAAAAATCTTGTCGCTGAGCCACATGAAAATTTTGTCGCTGAGAGTTATCCGGAAGCTTTGGATATCTCGCAGCGACAAGTTTTGCTTCGAAAGGAACCAATTATTGTGGAGCATAACTAACATCGCCGCTGGCATATTATATTGATTGCGGAGCGACAATAACCCTCAGCGACATAAAAATCTTGTCGCTGAGCCACATGAAAATTTTGTCGCTGCGAGTTATCCGGAAGCTTTGGATATCTCTCAGCGACAAGTTTTGCTTCGAAAGGAACCAATTATTGTGTAGCATAACTAACATCGCCGCTGGCGTTAGATCAATCGCAAAGGGACAATAACTCTCAGCGACATGAAAATCTTGTCGCTGAGCAACATAAAAATCTTGTCGCTGAGCCACATGAAAATCTTTCCGCTGAGCCCCATGAAATTCTTATCGCTGCCAGCTATCCGATATCCGGGAGCTCCAGATAACTCTCAGTGGCATGAAAATATAAATTCTTCGCGACAAATTCATGTTAAAATATTGATTTTTTGCAACTCGTGATCAAAAGTTGAAAATTGCATTCCCGCGATGAATTGAGACTTTGGCACGTGTTTTCTCTTCTTTTCAGCGTATCAAACTAAGTGGCTGGAAAAAAATGCATAATTTATGCGATTTTTACTCGGAGAAGAGCGATTTTCGTTTGAAAATTTACGAAAAATCGTCATTTTCAAGCAAAAATCATGCTCGTGAGCAAAAAATCATATCTCGATGAAAAATCGAGATAGCGACATGACTCTGAGCTTAAATTGAGCTCCACAGAGTATATTTGAAGGAAAAAAATCAGCAGTCCATTCTCATGGAGCCAAAAATATAAATTCTTCGCGACAAATTCATGTTAAAACTCTGATTTTTTCCAACTCGTGATCAAAAGTTGAAAATTGCATTCCTGCGATAAATTGAGACTTTGGCACGTGTTTTCTCTTCTTTTCAGCGTATCAAACTGAGTGGCTAGAAAAAAATGCATTACTTATGCGATTTTTACTCGGAGAAGAGCGATTTTCGTTTGAAAATTGACAAAAAATCGTCATTTTCAAGCAAAAATCATGCTCGTGAGCAAAAAATCATATCTCGATGAAAAATCGAGATAGCGACATGATTCTGGGCTTAAATTGAGCTCCACAGAGTATATTTAAAGGAAAAAAATCAGCAGCCCATTCTCATGGAGCCAAGCAGAAAAATTCTTGGCAACAAACTCATGTTAAAACTCTGATTTTTTCCAACTCGTGATCAAAAATCGAAAATTGCATTCACGCGGTAAATTGAGACTTTGGCGAGTGTTTTCTCTTATTTTCAGCGTATCAAACTGAGTGGCTGGAAAAAAATGCATAATTTATGCGATTTTTACTCGGAGAAGAGCGATTTTCGTTTGAAAATTGACGAAAAATCGTCATTTTCAAGCAAAAATCATGCTCGTGAGCAAAAAATCATATCTCGATGAAAAATCGAGATACAGATATGACTCTGGGCTTAAATTGAGCTCCACAGAGTATATTTGAAGGAAAAAAATCAGTAGTCCATTCTCATGGAGCCAAGCAAAAAAATACTTGGCAACAAATTCATGTTAAAACTCCGATTTTTTCCAACTCAAGGTCGAAAATCGAAAATTGCATTGACGCGGTAAATTGAGACTTTGGCGCGTGTTTTCTCTCCTTTTCAGCGTATCAAACTGAAAGGCTGGAAAAAAAGTCATAATTTATACGATTTTTACTCGGAGAAAAGCGATTTTCGTTTGAAAATTGTTGAAAAATCGTCATTTTCAAGCAAAAATCATAGTTATGGGCAAAAAATCATATCTCGGTGGAAAATTGAGATAGAGACATGACTTTGGGCTCAAATTAAGCTCCAAAGAGTAAATTTCTGGGGAAAAAAATCAGCAATTTATTCCCATAAAGCCAACTAAATAAACTCTTCACTCTCAAGTCATGTAAAAATGGCGTTTTTTTTTTCTAAGCTGATGGTGAAAATGCAAAAATATCATTCTCGAGAAAATATAAGATTATGGCACGCGTTCACGTTTCCTTTCAGCTTAGCAAACCATGTGGACGAAAAAAAAAACATGATTTCACCGTCCTTGCTCGGAGAAGAGCGATTTTCTTTTGAAAATTGATGAAAAATCGTCATTTTCGAGCAAAAATGATAGAAATGGGCAAAAAATCATATTTCGGTGAAAAATTGAGATAGAGACATGATTCTTAGCTTGAAACGAGCTCCACAGAGTACACTTCTAGGGAAAAATCAGCAAATTATTCCCACCAGACTGAAAAAATTGGAGACTTCCAATCAGAAAAAATAAGTGATATCCTAGCCAAAAATCCCCTCACGGGGGAAAAAGCCTGGACAAGTCCATTTGTTCGTGACCCCCGTTTCCAATCGTTTTCACCGACAAATCCGACCCCCCTAAAAAATAATTGAAATAAAATGAATAATAAAAAAAAACCCTCGGAAAAAATGGCTCCTCAAGAAATGGACAAAAACCCAAAAAAAAAAATCAAAACAATTGAAAAAAATACAATGAATGTAAAAATGGTAAAAAAAAATTGATTATTTTCGCTCAGCACGAAAAATTCTTGATATCCATGAAAGGACAAGTATTCCATTGATGGCTGAAAATCAATTAACAAGAAAAAGGGAAAAGTTCCAAAAAAACACGGCACAAAAAAAGAAACCCCTAAATAGACAATAGCGAATCGACAGAAAAACTTGCGCGACGTGATGGAAAACTAAAGTTTGCCATCGCATGTTGAGCAGTTGAGCGGATGCGCACAGAGTACTTGTCCGGCCCGAAATTTTTTTATTAGAAGTGCTCATAGGTTTTGAACTTGACATAACGTAATTGTTTAGTCTCAGAAAGCTTTTTAGAAACAACACGTGAATGGTCGGTGAAAATCTCGAGTCAATCAAGGTTCTTTCCAAAACCGATTTACATTTCAAGTGAATAATACAAAAAATTGCTAGGAGTGCATTTTTTTCCGATGCATTACGGGTCATTGAATTTAACTAGCTGCACCTTAATTATTCATTAGTTGTATTTTTTCTATGTATCCATACTCGTGTAAAATATTGCACAAATAATTAATTTATTAATGGCTGTGGCTATTCGTCCGGATATTTCATACACTAAAAAGCATGGTCGGACGAATAAGCAACCCTTAATCGTACGGATAAAGCGGAAATCATTGGATAAAGCGTGTCCGGACGAATAATATTCGTCCGGACACTAGCTATCCGGACGACTAGCCACTGCGTTTCTCCTAAATAATTGTATATTAAATCGAGAGAAATATAAAGTTCAGTGATGTTTGTATAACGCCCATCATTTTTCTCATAAATACAACCGAGTTGTTCTATCTATCTAAAAATAGCGGAAGCTAATACAAAAATTTTCGGGCCGGACAAGTACTCTGTGCGCATCCGCTCAACTGCTCAACATGCGATGGCAAACTTTAGTTTTCCATCACGTCGCGCAAGTTTTTCTGTCGATTCGCTATTGTGTATTTAGGGGTTTCTTTTTTTGTGCCGTGTTTTTTTGGAACTTTTCCCTTTTTCTTGTTAATTGATTTTCAGCCATCAATGGAATACTTGTCCTTTCATGGATATCAAGAATTTTTCGTGCTGAGCGAAAATGATCAATTTTTTTTTTACCATTTTTACATTCATTGTATTTTTTTCAATTGTTTTGATTTTTTTTTGGGGTTTTTGTCCATTTCTTTAGGAGCCATTTTTTCCGAGGGTTTTTTTCTATTAGTCATTTTATTTCAATTCTTTTTTAGGGGGGTCGGATTTGTCGGTGAAAACGATTGGAAACGGGGGTCACGAACAAATGGACTTGTCCAGGCTTTTTTCCCCGTGAGGGGATTTTTGGCTAGGATTTTTATTTTTTATCTGAAGACCGTCGTAATGATTTCCTGTATTTTTTTCTACTTGACGAGAAATACATAACGATGTGGTTTCCTTTTGGAATCACAAGTAAGTACTTCGAGTGTTCCATAAAAAATCAATATGCTTAATATTGAAGCCTGTCAAAAAAAAATTTAGTGGTCATCCGCAGCGAGTTCTCCATTTTTTAAATGGTTATTATAGCGTATGTTAAAAATTCAGATTCTCAACATGAAATATTTCGATTTCTGAATGGCAGAGCCTCTTTAAACTTTGCATACCATTTTATGTAACATCGAAGAAGCTTTATTTAGTTTTTTTTTCAAATGGGTCGTAATTTTTTTTTGAATTTTCTTCATTATACAGGGTGATTCAGAAAGAGTTGCTGTCCGGGTAACCTCGGTTCCGGAACGGTATCAGGAGCAATCCTACTTAACGGTTTTTTAAAATTCACAATAATTTTTAAATGGCAAGCAATAGAATTTTTGATTTTTAAGCCAATGAGAAGGTCGCTGGCGGCCATGATGTGCGACGCCTCACTGCCGTCTGACATAGGGGCCAAGACGGGGCTCTCGCTCAGATTCACAGCAGAAACGTTTGTCGATTCTTTCGGCGGCAATGTCACACGACTCGACTTTTGCGCGAGAAACATGTAACTGTCGAGTGACGTTAGCAATGTGTCACGACGAATGTTTTGACTGTTCTGACAGATTGAAAGCGGTTGGAAATGCGAACATCAGATCAGCTGACATATCGCACAATGATGATTTTTTTTACCGACAAAGTCGTTTGTTTGATGAAACCGAAGCGAAAATTTTTGCAGTCATCTTAATCTTAATAAAATCGATAACTCCCATATTTCGTACTAATGACATTCTTAACGATGTTTTTCTTCATGCAATTCGGAGATAAAAATCCTGAAAATTCATCTTTTTTTTTGAAAAAAGTTTCCCTCGGCGAAGCCGTTTATTTCATAAAAACGGAGCGAAAATTATTGCAGTTGTCTTAATCCCTCGCCGGGATAAGATTTTTGGCATATCACTGCGCATTGCATGGAAAACAACGCTTTTCCGTGCAACGCGAGACGATAATTCGTCGTCACGGATTGACCAAGTTCTATTCTGTTTCCTGAAATCATGAAAATTCGATCAACATTGGATCTCAAACTCGTTGCATTTTTTTAATCGCCCACCCAGGCGCGATTATTGGTTAATTGCAACGATTTTGGGCGAAAAAAGACCTTTTTTCCCATTTTGCAACAAATATTAATCGTCTTCGATCCACCACACGAAAATGATGACTTTTTTTTCGACAACGTGTCGTGTTTAGCCAAAACAATGCGGGAAAATGTGCCATCGTCTCGATCCCTCGCCGGGATAAGATTTTCGGCATTTTTCTGCGCTTTGCATGGAAAACAACGCTTTTCCGTGCACCGTGAGACGATAATACGTCGTCACGGATTGACCAATTGACAGTTCTGTTCTTTTTCCTGAAATCATAAATTCGATCTACCTTGGATCTCAAACTCGTGGCATTCTTTTAATCGCTCACCGAGGTGCGATTATTGGTTCATTGCCACGATTTTCAGGGGAAAAAGACGTTATTTATCAATTTCGTAATGAAAATTGATTGTCTTCAATCCACCACACGAAAATGATGACTTTTTTTCGACAACGTGTCGTGTTTAGCCAAAACGAAGCAAAAAATCGTACCATCGTCCCAAAGTCCTGAAAGTCGTCGGTATCGATGGAACGCTACGCGATTACAGATTACCACTCATTTCCAATAGACACGAACGAGAAGCACTTTTCCTGCTCATCCTGATGAATCCAGGATGGATTATGGTATCCCGCAGCTACTTGGGCTGTTCTCTTTCGGAAATTATTTCACGAATTGATGGAATCACCTGGCTCAGGTCATCGTGAATAATGTAATTGCTCCAAAGCTCGTAGAACGGTTCAATCGATTGAACGAATGAACTTCGACCAAAAAACTCATGAATCCAACCTTGGGGTTGATGGTATCTACGGAGCAACCATGTTTCGAACCTGGTCCACCAGCTTCTACGATTGGATTCATCTGGATATCGATGGAACGCTACTCGATAACAGATTAGCACTCATTTCCAATAGAAACGAATGAGAAAGCACTTTTCCTGCTTATCCAGATGAATCCAGGATGGATGATGGTATCTCGCAGATACTTGGACCGTTTTCTTTCGAAAATGACTTCAGCAATTGATGGAATCACCTGGCCAAGGTCATCGCGAATAATATCATTGCTCCAAAGCTCGTACATCGGTTCAATCGATGAAACGAGTGAACTTTGACCAAAAACTCATCAATCCCACCTTGGGGTTGATGATTTCTACGAAATAACCACGTTTCGAACCTGGTCCACCAGCTTTTACGATTGGATTCATCTGGATATTGATGGAACGCGACTCGATAACAGATTAGCACTCATTTCCAATAGAAACGAATGAGAAAGCACTTTTCCTGCTTATCCAGATGAATCCAAGATGGATGATGGTATCTCGCAGCTACTTGGACCGTTTTCTTTCGAAAATGACTTCAGCAATTGATGGAATCACCTGGCCAGGGTCATCGCGAATAATATCATTGCTCCAAAGCTCGTACACCGGTTCAATCGATGAAACGAATGAACTTTGATCAAAAAACTCATGAATCCCATCTTGGGGTAGATCGTTTCTACGAAGTAACCACGTTTCGAACCTGGTCCACCAGCTTCTACGGTTGGATTCATCTGGATATCGAAAGAATGCCACTCGATAACAGATTAGCACTCATTTCCAATAGACACGAACGACAAAGCACTTTTCTTGCACATCCAGATGAATCCAGGATGGATGATGGTATCCCGCAGCTACTTAGACCGTTCTCTTTCGAAAATGACTTCAGCAATTGATGGAATCACCTGGCCGAGGTCATTGCGAATAATGTCATTGCTCCAAAGCTCGTAGACCGGTTCAATCGATGAAACGAGTGAACTTTGACCAAAAAAACTCATGAATCCCATCTTAGGGTTGATGGTTTCTACAAAGTGACCATGTTTCGAACCTGGTCCACCAGCTTCTACGATTGGATTCATCTGGATATCGATGCAACGCTACTCGATAACAGATTAGCACTCATTTCCAATTCAAAAGAATGAGAAAGCACTTTTCCTGCTTATCCAGATGAATCCAGGATGTATGATGGTATCCCGCAGCTACTTGAGCCGTTCTCTTTCGAAAATGACTTCAGCAATTGATGGAATCACCTGGCCAAGGTCATTGCGAATCATGTCATTGCTCCAAAACTCGTAGACCGGTTCAATCGATGAAACGAGTGAACTTTGACCAAAAAACTCATGGATCCAACCTTGGGGTTGATGGTATCTACGGAGCAACCATGTTTCGAACCTGGTCCACCAGCTTCTACGATTGGATTCATCTGGATATCGATGGAACGCTACTCGATAACAGATTAGCACTCATTTCCAATACAAAAGAACGAGAAAGCACTTTTCCTGCTTATCCAGATGAATCCAGGATGGATGATGGTATCCCGCAGCTACTTGAGCCGTTCCCTTTCGAAAATGACTTCAGCAATTGATGAAATCACCTAGCCAAGTTCATCGCGAATAATATCGTTGCTCCAAAGCTCGTAGACCGGTTCAATCGATGAAACGAGTGAACTTTGACCAAAAAACTCATGAATCCAATCTTGGGGTTGATGGTTTCTACGAAGCGACCATGTTTCGAACCTGGTCCACCAGCTTCTACGATTGGACTAATCTGGATATCGATGGAACGCTGCTCGATAACATATTAGCACTCATTTCCAATAGAAACGAATGAGAAAGCACTTTTCTCGCTTATCCAGATGAATCCAGGATGGATGATGGTATCCCGCAGCTACTTGGACCGTTCCCTTTCGAAAATGACTTCAGCAATTGATGGAATCACCTGGCCAAGGTCATTGCGAATAATGTCATTGCTCCAAAGCTCGTAGACCGGTTCAATCGATGAAACGAGTGAACTTTGACCAAAAAACTCATGAATCCCATCTTGGGGTTGATGGCTTCTACGAAGCGACCACGTTTCGAACCTGGTCCACCAGCTTCTACGATTGGATTCATCTGGATATCGATAGAACGCTACTCGATAACAGATTAGCATTCATTTCCAATAGAAACGAATGAGAAAGCACTTTTCCTGCTTATCCAGATGAATCCAGGATGGATGATGGTATCCCGCAGCTACTTGGGCCGTTTTATTTCGAAAATGACTTCAGCAATTGATGGAATCACCTGGCCAAGATCATTGCGAATAATGTCATTGCTCCAAAGCTCGTACACCGGTTCAATCGATTAAACGAGTGAACTTTGACCAAAAACTCATCAATCCCACCTTGGGGTTGATGGTATCTACGGAGCAACCATGTTTCGAACCTGGTCCACCAGCTTCTACGATTGGATTCATCTGGATATCGATGGAACGCGACTCGATAACAGATTAGCACTCATTTCCAATAGTAACGAACGAGAAAGCACTTTTCCTGCTTATCCAGATGAATCCAGGATGGATGATGGTATCCCGCAGCTACTTGGGCCGTTCTCTTTCGAAAATGACTTCAGCAATGGATGGAATCACCTGGCCAAGGTCATTGCGAATAATGTCATTGCTCCAAAGCTCGTACACTGGTTCAATCGATGAAACGAGTGAACTTTCACCAAAAACTCATCAATCCCACCTTGGGGTTGATGGTTTCTATGAAATAACCACGTTTCGAACCTGGTCCACCAGCTTCTACGATCCGATTCATCTGGAGATCGAAAGAATGCCACTCGATAACAGATTAGCACTCATTCCAAATAGACACGAACAAGAAAGCACTTTTCCTGCTCATCCAAATGAATCCAGGATGGATGATGGTATCCCGCAGCTACTTGTACCGTTCTCTTCCGAAAATGACTTCAGCAATTGATGGAATCACCTGGCCAAGGTCATTGCGAATAATGTCGTTGCTCCAAAGCTCGTAGACCGGTTCAATTGATGAAACGAGTGAACTTTGACCAAAAACTCATCAATCCCACCTTCGGGTTGACGATTTCTACGAAGTAACCACGTTTCGAACCTGGTCCACCAGCTTCTACGATTGGATTCATCTGGATATCGATGGAACGCTACTCGATAACAGATTAGCACTCATTTCCAATACAAAAGAATGAGAAAGCACTGTTTCTGCTTATCCAGATGAATCCAGGATGTATGATGGTATCCCGCAGCTACTTGGACCGTTCTCTTTCGAAAATGACTTCAGCAATTGATGGAATCACCTGGCCAAGGTCATTGCGAATTATGTCATTGCTCCAAAACTCGTAGACCGGTTCAATCGATGAAACGAGTGAACTTTGACCAAAAAACTCATGAATCCAACCTTGGGGTTGATGGTATCTACGGAGCAACCATGTTTCGAACCTGGTCCACCAGCTTCTACGATTGGATTCATCTGGATATCGATGGAACGCTACTCGATAACAGATTAGCACTCATTTCCAATACAAAAGAATGAGAAAGCACTTTTCCTGCTTATCCAGATGAATCCAGGATGTATGATGTTATCTCGCAGCTACTTGGACCGTTCTGTTTCGAAAATGACTTCAGCAATTGATGGAATCACCTAGCCAAGTTCATCGCGAATAATATCGTTGCTCCAAAGCTCGTAGACCGGTTCACTCGATGAAACGAGTGAACTTTGACCAAAAAACTCATGAATCCAATCTTGGGGTTGATCGTTTCTACGAAGTAACCACGTTTTGAACCTGGTCCACCAGCTTTTGTAATGGGATTCATCTGGAGATCGAAAGAATGCCACTTGATAATAGTTAAGCACTCATTTCCAATAGACACGAACGAGAAAGCACTTTTCCTGCTCATCCAGATGAATCCAGGATGGATAATCGTATCCCGCAGCTACTTGGGCCGTTGTCTTTCAAAAATGACTCCAGGAATTGATGGAATCACCTGGCCAAGGTTCGATTTTTTTTATCGAAAACGATAAAAAAAAAACCTTTTTTTCCCGTCAGAAATCTTGCAACGATCCAACAATAATATCTTGCCAAAAAATCTTATCCCGGCGAGAGATCGAGACGATGGCACAATTTCCCGCTTCCTTTTGGCTAAAAACGACACGTTGTCGAAAAAAAAGTAATCATTTTTTTTGGTGGATCGAAGAACCTCAATTTTTGTTTCAAAATTGGAAAAAAAAGGTCTGTTCTCGCTCAAAATCGTGGCAATTTACCGATAATCGCACCTCGGTGAGCGATTAAATGAATACAACTTGTTTGAGATCCAACGTAGATAGAATTTTCATGATTTCAGGAAACAGGGCACAATTTCCCCTTTCATTATGGCTAAACACGACACGTTGTCGAAAAAAAAGTAATCATTTTCATGTGGTGGATCGAAGAACCTCAATTTTTGTTTCAAAATTGGAAAAAAGGTCTCTTTTCGCTCAAAATCGTGGCAATTAACCATCAATCGCGCCTGGGTGGGCGATTAAAAGAATGCAACGAATTTGAGATCCAATGTTAATCGAATTTTCAAGATTTCAGGAAACAGAATGGAACTTGGTCAATCCGTGACGACGAATTATCGTCTCACGTTGCACGGAAAAGCGTTGTTTTCCATGCAATGTGCAGTGATATGCCAAAAATCTTATCCCGGCCGAGGGGAACTTTTTTTCAAAAAAAAGATGAATTTTCAAGATTTTTATCTCCGAATTGCATGAAGAAAAACATCGTTAAGAATGTCATTAGTACGAAATATGGGAGTTATCGATTTTATTAAGATTAAGATGACTGCAAGAATTTTCGCTTCGGTTTCATCAAACAAACGACTTTGTCGGTAAAAAAAATCATCATTGTGCGATACGTCAGCTGATCTGATGTTCGCATTTCCAATCGCTTTCAATCTGTCAGAACAGTCAAAACATTCGTCGTGACACATTGCTAACGTCACTCGACAGTTACATGTTTCTCGCGCAAAAGTCGAGTCGTGTGACGTTGCCGCCGAAAGAATCGACAAACGTTTCTGCTGTGAATCTGAGCGAGAGCCCCGTCTTGGCCCCTATGTCAGACGGCAGTGAGGCGTCGCACATCATGGCCGCCAGCGACCTTCTCATTGGCTTAAAAATCAAAAATTCTATTGCTTGCCATTTAAAAATTATTGTGAATTTTAAAAAACCGTTAAGTAGGATTGCTCCTGATACCGTTCCGGAACCGTGGTTACCCGGACAGCAACTCTTTCTGAATCACCCTGTATAACAAATACAGATTAACTCGGACAATTTTGAATTTAGAGTACGTTGTTCTTTTTCCGATTCGTAACAACTTTGTCCAATAAGATTAGGCTCGCAAACCATTTTGTATGCAAGAAAAACTGAAAAAAAAACACACATTTGTCCGACGTCATACAACGTTCTTAACTTCTATACATCAATGACTAACATTTTTTGTTACTGCACTGAAAACCTGAAACTTTTATTCCGTTATTTTATGCTGAAATAGAAAAAAGAATTCTTAAAGACGTTTGAGGCAGCGCTGAATTTTTTTGTTTTAATCTCAAATTTTAGGAAAATGACTTTTCGTTCAAGCATTAATATATTTTGTTGCGACAATGAAAAATAAGCAGAGTTGAATCATGATTCTAGCAAAAATGTATAAAAGTGATTTGCGCGACCTCTAAAAATTTTTTTACAGGTCCCAAATTTTGGGAGAATCATTCTTGCATGGAATACCAACGTATTCGATTGCACCGTCAAGAAAAAAAAAAGTCGATTTTCTTTTGAAGCACCCTAGTGAAGATATATCTTACTACAAATTGTCAACCATACCGTAAAAAAGTATACATTATTTTTAAAAAAGTCGTTTTGAGGCCAAAAGAATGCGGTGGTGAACTTGACAACGTCGCTTCATCACGACTGACGTGAATGTGGCAGGGGACGGGTTATAGTGCAAATCGACGCGGCGCGAAAATGCAAATTTTTGAAAAGGAAAGTACTCTGGGGCTTAATGTGTAGGAAGATTTTAAAGGTTTTTCATTGAGATTCAAATCGAAAAAACAATATCAGCAATAATTATACATTTATAATAAAAATTGTATTTATTCAAATAGTTATTCAAATACATAACAATCACGTAAAATGTTCAAGTACATAATTCAATCACGTAAAATGTTCAACAATTTTTTTCTAGAACAGAGAATACAACAGAGAACATCTTTGGTTACTTTTTGTGACAAAAATGTGATCAATGACTCTTCTCCGCTTGGTGACGCGACATAATATCACATACATGTGATATTACTTGCTAAAAATATCACAAGATTTCATCACCTGCAATAATATTGTAGTCAAAAATATCACAAATATAAATATCACAAAAAAAAATATCACAACGAAAAATATCACAAAACAAGAATAATTTTATTTGATGTACATTTACTTATATGTACTATATGTGCGCTATATCGCGTAATTACTCGTAAATTTCGCGATCGCTCGTGTAATTTGCAACGATTGTACTGTTTACTCATAGTTTGAGATTGTGCGCTATACCGCGTAAATACACATAAATTTCGCGATCGCTCGTGTAATTTGCAACAATTGTTTTTAAGTGGGCGTCGTAATCGCGATACACTTTCTTTTTTTTTGATTTCGGGGGCCTTCCAGCCACGTGATGTTCCCACGCAATTTCTGTTGTGTGTTGTTCATCTTTCAAAACATTGATGAACTTTCCCATCGACACGTGGTTGCCTCCGATACGGTTATTGAAGCCGTGATGCCAGCCTTCGACAGAATTATTTGTACGCGGTTCGTCATTCACGACTGCATCAAAACAGTTCCACATATTTATGTCAAAAAGTGGTGGACGGTAATTACGGTTGCGTTTGACTCCAATCCATGTTGTTTTGATGTATGCGATGAGTGGGGCCAGATCATCGTTATTTTCCTGATAGTAAGCACTGCCCAATAGTTCTTCGAATGCAGTTCTTACATTATCAACAGGAACAAAACACAGTGCAATGAACATCCGTACATGCAATGCAAAGTTGTCGTCATTGCCATAACGTGTTTGTAATCCAAGTTGCTGGATATGACGATAGATGCATTGGCCAAAATGAAAGTGGCAACCGCGTATAACGACGTCAGGAAAAGTTGCTTGAGCTGCTTTTATGAAAGATTGCTCGAAATCAACAACTATTATTTCTGGCTGTAATCGGGGTTCGATTGATTTCAATCGGTTTAAGATCGATTTGTAAATATTGGCTGTCTTATCCGGTGCCAATACGTAAACAAGCGGTATTGTTTTGCCATCCAAGAGTCCGTGTATTGTATATAACTGTGTAAATATTTTGGGTACGGATCGAAAGGTTCCATCGGCAAACCAATGCGTGCATGTAGCGAGATGTTCCAAATTTTGTACTGTTGTAAATATCAAATAGCGTTTCTTGTCACCTCCACTATCGTATTGTAAAAATAACTCATCACTCAAGGTTTTCGTATAAATTTCTGGTATTACAAGTTCACCTCTTGAAAGTGGTGTTGGAAGATGTGGATGATTGCTGGATTTTGCTCGCAACACTGTTCGTTTTAAAGATGTGAGATCTGGGAGAGATGCAGCTACGCTAGAGGATGCTGTAGCAACCGCACGTGTGACAATTGTTGCTGTGTCTTCTGACGAATTTTTAGCACGTTTTTTCAGTTTGTTCACGATTTTACGCGCTTTCACTTCAGCAATGTCAGCAAGATGATTGTGATCATTACAGTTCAAGATGGATCCTACACAAGAGAAACCGAATAACGGAACATGAATAACTTTTCGCGATCGTAGGTTGCAGAACAACTAGGAAATTAAATATGTTATAATAAAATGAAAGATCTTTCAAGTACCGTTTTTCGTGTCCGTTGTTGTTTGGATTGTTGCAGTACACTTGAAATCTCGATAGTAATAGACGCAGCGCCAAGTCACTTTATTGGGGGCCGAGCGTAATTTTGAATATAAAAAATTATCGTGCAGCAATATGGGTTTGCCTTTTTGGCTTAACAAAAAATGTAATGGCATGTTTGATCACGAAACGAATGAAGAGTGCGAAGTCTTATGTCCAGTAGCTCCGATCGTACTGATGATATTATTGAAAGAGAGAAATGAAATCCTTCGTATCGGTCGGTTTAGTACTCAAACGTGAAGGTAAACGAAGATTCATCGGTTAGTATCATGTGTTTATTTTTTTTTCGATCGATTCGAACGATCGAACGAAAAATTATAGTTGTGTCGAAATTTGAACGGCGTGAGAACCGTCGTTTGTTCACCTTCTTGGCGTTTGTTTTCTGTATAGGTGTTGGTTAGCTGATATTTTTGTGTTGGATATTCTTGTTCGGTGATTTTGACGTGTGATAAATTGGTTTGTGATATTTTTTTTTTGTGATATTTTTTTTTGTGATATTTTTGTGTTGGATATTTTTGCTGAATATTTTTGTCTGTGATATGGTGTCGTAGAACCCTCCGCTTTGGTATAATTGTAGCAGTTGCTCGTACGTGATTTTCAGCCGTGCAAGTTTTGTGATCATATAATTAGATAGAACGTTTTTCAAAGCTGATAGTTGCTTTATGTTTGATCCAACTTTCAATTTTTGAATGAAATCTTTCAATGACTTGACGAATTTTATAGTATTATCAAACGTGGAAAAAACTTTCAAAAAGTAAAAAGAACGCCAAGTATTAAAAGATCGCATCTTGAGTTACAATTTTTTCCTTGCAGGTATCACTTTTCAAAAATAAATCAATCCCACTTACGAAAAAAGGAATTGAATCGGAAAAAATTTCAATCCCTACAAAGGTCCACTGCAATAATTAACCAGAGAAATTCTTACGCGTAAAGTTCAAGCATTGAACGAGCAAAAAAATTGAAATCATTGGTTTCGGTAGCAGCCAAGAATCGGACGTACCGACCATTATCGGTACTGTAACAACATGTTGTCAAAGGGCACTGCAAAACCAATGCGAAAACTTGGCGTGCATGGTTAAGTGAAAAAGCCCGGGAAGATGAAGAATCTGTTTTCGCGGAGAGGCGGGTACAGCACAATAATCGCCTGAAAAATGAAATTTTTATATTTTCATTAATCTCTAAAATCTAAACCTTTTCAATTCAAATTTCGTAAAAATGATGATTTCCGTAACAATCATAATTTTTTTTGGTGGGGTGACCCGTTTCGCCTGTCTGTTCCGCTTTGCCTCTTGAAGAGGTGGAGCGACAGCACAACAATGGCCTAAAAGAATAAAATTTTCTGCCCTCCGGCCCGAAATTCCGGCTGCGTCGGACAGAAAAATCTTATGCACACCTCGGCCAGGAAAAAGTAAAGCCTCAGACCACATGTTTGTCAGCCTCGGCTTCGCCTCGGCCGACAGCGGTTACGTGTGATCTGAGACTTTTCTCATTTGCCCTAGGTGTGTAATATACTATTTTACATTTTCATTAATCTCTAAAATCTAAACCTTTTCAATTCAAATTTCGTAAACACGATACTTTTCGTAAAAATCATAATTTTTTTTTTTGGTGAGGTGACCCGTTTCGCCCGTCTGTTCCGCTTTGCCTGGCTCTTCCTCAATTGAAAAGACTATCATGAATTACGCAAACAAAAGAAATTCTCATTTAATATGGAAATATCATATGGATGTACACGGTTTATCGAATCGGGGAGGAAGACCAGAATAAAAATCGAAAATTCCGGATAAGCCATAAATAGGTGGCTGGAAAGGATAGGATGGAGGTCTCGAATATGCAAATCTGCAAAAGGGCTCGCATTGGTCCATTTCCCAATCCATGACGTTATACTGCTACTTTGGGCGTGCATGGAGCGAGTTTCTGAAAAGTACAATGACACAGCCCTTCGCCGAACTTTTTCACTTAACGATGCACGCCAAGTTTTCGCATTGGTTTTGCAGTGCCCTTTGACAACATGTTGTTACAGTACCGATAATGGTCGGTACGTCCGATTCTTGGCTGCTACCGAAACCAATGATTTCAATTTTTTTTGCTCGTTCAATTCTTGAACTTTACGCGTAAGAATTTCTCTGAATAATTATTGCAGTGGCCCTTTGTAGGGATTGAAATTTTTTCCGATTCAATTCCTTTTTTTCGTAAGTGCGATTGATTTATTTTTGAAAAGTGATACCTGCAAGGAAAAAATTGTAACTCAAGATGCGATCTTTTAATACTTGGCGTTCTTTTTACTTTTTGAAAGTTTCTTCCACGGATTTCACGTCTTTTTGGAATTTGCTTTATTCATTTTTTTAGGAAATCTGTAACTTGAGATGCGATCTTTTGATACTTGGCGTTCTTTTTACTTTTTGAAAGTTTTTCAACGGTATCTATTTACGAAAGAATTTATCATTAAAGAAGAAAATATATGATTATTCTCTTATTGCTAAGAATGTATAATTTTTAATGAAATGTTCATTAATTAATCAAATTATTCCAATCATCCATTTTCGAATGAAAATCGATTTTTTTCTTTTGAAATAATTGAATTTGCAATTAAAATTTATTGAGAATTTTATTTGAATTGGAAATTGTTTAATTCTGACAAAATTTGATTAATAAATGAAAAATGCATTAAAAAAAGACATTTTTTGAATTTAAAGAATAATTAAAAGTAATTCTTCATGAAAATAAACAGTTTTTTAATAAATTTCAATCGATTGATTAAATTGTTGATTGTTTTCAAAAAATGTATTATTTTCCATTTAATTTGCATTGATTCATCAGACTTTTTCATAATCGTAATATTTTAATTTAGAAAAATGTAGTAGTACTAGTAGTAGTAGTAGTAGTAGTAGTAGTAGTAGTAGTAGTAGTAGTAGTAGTAGTAGTAGTAGTAGTGGAGTTTTACATGCATACCTTTGTCGGGTTTTTACATGGTATGCTTTTTCGTATTTCCTCTATTTTGTCTTCATTTCCACCATTTGTGCCAGTTATTCCCACTGTTCTTGTTTTTCTTCACTGCACACTGTGGACCTACATTTTTTACGTGGGTTCGGAACCACAGACAGTACAGCTTGAGACACTTAGAAAAATCGATTGGTGTCGGCGGCGGGAATCGAACCCGGGCTCGCTGGGTGGGAAACGGGCCCATTACCACTAAGCCACTGCCTCTCCAATTTCAAAAAATGTGTTATTTTCCTATGAAATTTTAATTCATGAATCAAATTATTTTGATCATCTATTTTCGAATAAAAATCGAATTTTTCATTTTGACATGATTAAATTTGTAATGAAAATTTACTGAGAATTTGATTTTTATTTGTAAATGAATGATACCGACAGCGATAGGTTCCCGGTCGGTGCGTGGTTTCGGCGATCACACAAGTTGAGCAGCGTCGACTGCGGTCAGCACTTGGTTGGGTGACCGCTTAGCCATGAAAAAAAGAAAAAATATGCATAGGATTCATGAATAGGATAGGATACAAGTCGTACTGCGTGTAAGGAAAGCTAAAATCACATGTACAAGCGGCTACCAAACGGTAACAAACGATTCCATTCGATTCGATACGACTATCGAACGATTCCATACAATTTCATACGACTACCAAACGATTCCATACTATTACATACGACTACCAAACGATTCCATACGACACCATTACGTACATATATAACATATATAACTTATGGTTAGGTAAGATGTATGTGTTAATAAATATGTAGAATATAAATATATAAGGAGTAAAGAGGTTACATAATAGGGTAATTAAAAAAGTAAACGTATATGTGTGAGAGTGGAATATATGAGGTAAATAGGTTATTAATGTATCAAGTATATAAAGTATATATAAGGTAGAAAATGAAAAATAATAGAAAAAAATGAATATATATTATATGTACATAATAGAGTATATGAGAAGGTATGTGTACATGTGAAAGTGGAATACATGAGGTAAATAGGTTAAATGTATGAAGTACATGAGGTGAAAAGTGAATAAATTTTTTTTTAAATGAATATATATCTATAATATGTATATATATAGGGAGTAAATAGGTTGCATAATAGGGTAATTTAAAAAGTAGACGTATGTGTGTGAGAGTGGAATATATGAGATTTAAAAGATCGCAACCTCAGTAGAAAAATAATTACTCAATTTTCTTCATATCACTTTGACATAAAAAACAATTTAGATTTACAAAATGTAATGCATTTTTCTTTCCCTACGAACGATATTTTGAAATTCCCCAAAATTTTTTCAAAAACTCTCAAGCTCAATCGACAAAAAGAAATGAAATCATTGCAACATAGCCAAGAATTAAAAAAATAATGAATAGCTACATTTCACAGGGAAACATGTGCACCCTCAATACATTTTGTGTATTTAAGGGTCTGCAAAGGCTCTACAAAAAAATGCAAAAAATTGGCGTGCATGGTTAACTAAAAAAGTTCGGCGAAGGCCTGCGTCACTGTTCTTATTAGAAGTTTCCGCATGCACGCGCAAAGTAGCATTATGACGTCATGTAATGGGGAATGGAACATCCTCCGAAATTCTAAATGTTCGCTGTTTTTTCTGTTCTCTTTCCGCGATGATAATTCCATATTATTCCAAATGTTCGCTGTTTATCCTATTCCTCTTTCCGCGATGATATTTCCTATTTCCATATTAAACAAAGATCTCTCCTCTTTGCACAATTAATAATCATTTTTCAAAGTCTGGAGAGCCAAGGGGAACGAAACTTTTAAAAAATTTCATTCCATGCAATCTGATAAAAGTTTTTTTATCTTGACGAGATTTGAATGAAAACGATTTCGATTTTTCAGATGAAAAACGGAAATTCTATTTTAGGCAGTTGTTCAAGTTTGTCCGCCTCTCCCTTAAATTGATTCTTTATCTTTCCGGGCTTTTTTAGTTAACCATGCACGCCAATTTTTTGCATTTTTTTGTAGAGCCTTTGCAGACCCTTAAATACACAAAATGTATTGAGGGTGCACATGTTTCCCTGTGAAATGTAGCTATTCATTATTTTTTTAATTCTTGGCTATGTTGCAATGATTTCATTTCTTTTTGTCGATTGAGCTTGAGAGTTTTTGAGAAAATTTTGGGGAATTTCAAAATATCGTTCGTAGGGAAAGAAAAATGCATTACATTTTGTAAATCTAAATTGTTTTTTATGTCAAAGTGATATGAAGAAAATTGAGTAATTATTTTTCTACTGAGGTTGCGATCTTTTAAAATTGGCGTTCTTTTTTTACTTTTCAAAAGTATTTTTCCACGGATTTCTCTTCTTTTTGAAAAGCGGGATATTCATCAACATTTTTTTGTAATTATAGAGGCATTATTTGTTCTGGTTGGTTATTCTTGAAATAAAATAAATCTCTTCAAAAACTTCTGTCGACACCCCTGGTAAATTCCTTTAAATATCTCGACAACAGTCATGATCAAAGACTTAAAAAACTCTCATCGAGAACCTTGTTCAATCCCTCAAGGAAACCACGAAGAGACTCGTGGTCAATCTCTCAATGAAACCTCAGTGAGGCCCTTAGTCAATCCCTTAAAAAAGCTCGTCTACCCTTGGCTAATCTGTTGCAAAAATCTCGTCAAGACTTTTTGTCGACTCTTTAAAAAATCCCATCCAGACTCTTGACTAATCCCTTAAAAAAGTCTTGGCACGATTCTTGGTCGATCTGTTGAAACAAGTCTCGACCAGAATCTCGATGAATCTTTTGAAAAAGTCGCGGCGAGATTCTTTATGAATCCCATAAAAAAAGTCTCTGGACGCTTCCACTCAATGCCTTGAAAAACTTCCGTCGACACCGCTTCCGCAAATCCCTTCAAAATATATCGGCGAGGGTCATGATAAACCCCTTCAAAATTCTCGTCCAGACTCTTGACCAATCCCTTAAAAAAGTCCTGGCGAGATTCGTGGTTAATCCCTTAAAAACTCCCATTAAGAGCCTTGGTTAACCCTTTCGAAATTGTCGTCCAGACTCTTCGTTAATCCCTTAAAACCATAGTGACGAGACTCTGAGTTTAGTAAATATTAACTAACTCTTAAGAAACCACGTTCGAGACCACTGGTGAGCGCCTTAAAAAATTCCGTCAAGACTCTTCGTCAATCCCTCAAAAAAGTCCTGACGAGACTTCACCCTTCTCCCTCGTGCCCTTTCTCCCTTCGTTCTCCCGTTTTTTAATCGTTTTATTGCATTTTTGGCTTATTTTTTGACTCCGAGCGAAATTGCCCCAGGTTCACGTGATACTGCATTAAAAAACGAAAAGAATAAGCCCAAGGTGGATCATTTTCATTGAATTTTAGAAGAGACAGGGAGTTTTTAAAACTGCGGTGATTTATGACCCCACATCACCGGAAAGTTTAAATAAAATAAGGTTACCGTGCAAAGGTCAAAAACTTCCGAGGCAACCCCCGGTCAACCCCTTCAATCATAAAGTCTGATAAATATTTTTTATGTTGCCGAAATTTGAATGAAGAAGATTTTGATTTTTGAGATGAAAAACAAATGACATCAAAAACCATGGAGCCGTGGACCTAGACACCGAAACCCATGAAGGAATGGACCTAGACATCAAAAACCATGGAGCCGTGGACCTAGACATCGAAAACCATGGAAAAATATACCTAGACATCAAAAACCATGGAGCCGTGGACCTAGACATCGAAAACCATGGGGAAATATACCTAGACATGGGAAACAATGGAGAAATATACCTTGACATCGAAAACTATAGAGCCGTGGACCTAGACATCGAAAACCATGGAGAAATATACAGAGACAACTAAAACCATGGAGAAATATGCCTAGACAGCAAAAACCATGAATAAATATACCTAGACATCGAAAACCATGAAGAAATATACCTAAGCATCGAAAACCATGGAAAAATATACAAAGCCGACGAAAACCATGGAGAAATATACCTAGACATCAAAAACCGTGAAGAAATATACCTAGAAATCGAAAACCATGGAGAAATATACCTAGACAACAAAAACCATGGAGCCGTGTACCTTGACAACGAAAACCATGATAGCTAGACAACGAAAACCATGGTAGCTAAACAACGAAAACCATACGGAAAGAGAGGCCCGATATAGTCTGTCTCTCTCGCTCAGTGGCGCGCAAAGAGTGGGGATACCACGTTTAGCGGGGCGGGTGACGTCACGGGTCGAAAATGTCCACCAGGCACGTAAGGGCGTATGTCCAAGCGCCTGCGCACATAACTTACGCCTTTCTGCCTCTAAGAAACAGAAAGGATCCCAAACCTCGCGTCCAAAATCTTCAATGTTAGATTTCTCTGGATTGGCTGAACGGATTTTGTTCTACCAAGGACCATTCGAAAGATAAAAAATCATAGAAAATTCAAATCTAATATGAGATTTTTCCCTCAACCCGTTCTCCTGTGAGAACGATTTAAAGTTTCTGTGACGTCATAAAATGCCTATTTTACTGTATATAAGAGTACGGCCGGCTCGCGCGCTACGCTTTTCTTTTAAACTTGGCGTCGAGCCGCTGCCGCGACTCTTGATAAAAAGCTGAAATATATGAAATATATTAGGTGAAAAGTGAAAAATGATGAAAAAAGGATAATATATATACACATAATATGTATATAATATGTATATTGTAACGGTACGGAATAGGCTCAAAGACGCCTCGCGTTACGCGTCGGTTCGAGCTTCGATAAAAAGGAGCAGGTAATGAAGAAAAACAAGAATTTTTAGTAGAAGAAAACAGGGAAACATGTGCACCCTCAATACATTTTGTGTATTTAAGGGTCTGCAAAGGCTCTACAAAAAAATGCAAAAAATTGGCGTGCATGGTTAACTAAAAAAGTTCGGCGAAGGCCTGCGTCACTGTTCTTATTAGAAGTTTCCGCATGCACGCGCAAAGTAGCATTATGACGTCATGTAATGGGGAATGGAACATCCTCCGAAATTCTAAATGTTCGCTGTTTTTTCTGTTCTCTTTCCGCCATGATAATTCCATATTATTCCAAATGTTCGCTGTTTATCCTATTCCTCTTTCCGCGATGATATTTCCTATTTTCATATTAAACAAAAATCTCTGCTCTTTGCACAATTAATAATCATTTTTCAAAGTCTGGAGAGCCAAGGGGAACGAAACTTTTAAAAAATTTCATTCCATGCAATCTGATAAATGTTTTTTTATCTTGACGAGATTTGAATGAAAACGATTTCGATTTTTCAGATGAAAAACGGAAATTCTATTTTAGGCAGTTGTTCAAGTTTGTCCGCCTCTCCCTTAAATTGATTTTTTATCTTTCCGGGCTTTTTTAGTTAACCATGCACGCCAATTTTTTGCATTTTTTTGTAGAGCCTTTGCAGACCCTTAAATACACAAAATGTATTGAGGGTGCACATGTTTCCCTGTGAAATGTAGCTATTCATTATTTTTTTAATTCTTGGCTATGTTGCAATGATTTCATTTCTTTTTGTCGATTGAGCTTGAGAGTTTTTGAGAAAATTTTGGGGAATTCCAAAATATCGTTCGTAGGGAAGGAGAAATGCATTACATTTTGTAAATCTAAATTGTTTTTTATGTCAAAGTGATATGAAGAAAATTGAGTAATTATTTTTCTACTGAGGTTGCGATCTTTTAAAATTGGCGTTCTTTTTTTACTTTTCAAAAGTATTTTTCCACGGATTTCTCTTCTTTTTGAAAAGCGGGATATTCATCAACATTTTTTTGTAATTATAGAGGCATTATTTGTTCTGGTTGGTTATTCTTGAAATAAAATAAATCTCTTCAAAAACTTCTGTCGACACCCCTGGTAAATTCCTTTAAATATCTCGACAACAGTCATGATCAAAGACTTAAAAAACTCTCATCGAGAACCTTGTTCAATCCCTCAAGGAAACCACGAAGAGACTCGTGGTCAATCTCTCAATGAAACCTCAGTGAGGCCCTTAGTCAATCCCTTAAAAAAGCTCGTCTACCCTTGACTAATCTGTTGCAAAAATCTCGTCAAGACTTTTTGTCGACTCTTTAAAAAATCCCATCCAGACTCTTGACTAATCCCCTAAAAAAGTCTTGGCACGATTCTTGGTCGATCTGTTGAAACAAGTCTCGACCAGAATCTCGATGAATCTTTTGAAAAAGTCGCGGCGAGATTCTTTATAAATCCCATAAAAAAAGTCTCTGGACGCTTCCACTCAATGCCTTGAAAAACTTCCGTCGACACCGCTTCCGCAAATCCCTTCAAAATATATCGGCGAGGGTCATGATAAACCCCTTCAAAATTCTCGTCCAGACTCTTGACCAATCCCTTAAAAAAGTCCTGGCGAGATTCGTGGTTAATCCCTTAAAAACTCCCATTAAGAGCCTTGGTTAACCCTTTCGAAATTGTCGTTCAGACTCTTCGTTAATCCCTTAAAACCATAGTGACGAGACTCTGAGTTTAGTAAATATTAACTAACGCTTAAGAAACCACGTTCGAGACCACTGGTGAGCGCCTTAAAAAATTCCGTCAAGACTCTTCGTCAATCCCTCAAAAAAGTCCTGACGAGACTTCACCCTTCTCCCTCGTGCCTTTTCTCCCTTCGTTCTCCCGTTTTTTAATCGTTTTATTGCATTTTTGGCTTATTTTTTGACTCCGAGCGAAATTGCCCCAGGCTCACGTGATCCTGCATTTAAAAACGAAAAGAATAAGCCCAAGGTGGATCATTTTCATTGAATTTTAGAAGAGACAGGGAGTTTTTAAAACTGGGGTGATTTATGACCCCACGTCACCGGAAAGTTTAAATAAAATAAGGTTACCGTGCAAAAGTCAAAAACTTCCGTGGCAACCCCCGGTCAACCCCTTCAATCATAAAGTCTGATAAATGTTTTTTATGTTGCCGCAATTTGAATGAAGAAGATTTTGATTTTTGAGATGAAAAACAAATGACATCAAAAACCATGGAGCCGTGGACCTAGACATCGAAAACCATGGGGAAATATATCTAGACATCGGAAACAATGGAGAAATATACCTTGACATCGAAAACTATAGAGCCGTGGACCTAGACATCGAAAACCATGGAGAAATATACAGAGACAACTAAAACCATGGAGAAATATGCCTAGACAGCAAAAACCATGAATAAATATACCTAGACATCGAAAACCATGAAGAAATATACCTAAGCATCGAAAACCATGGAAAAATATACAAAGCCGACGAAAACCATGGAGAAATATACCTAGACATCAAAAACCGTGAAGAAATATACCTAGAAATCGAAAACCATGGGGAAATATACCTAGACATCGAAAACCATGGAGCCGTGGACCTAGACACCGAAAACCATGAAGCCGTGGACCTAGACACCGAAAACCATGAAGCCATGGACCTAGACACTGAAAACCATGGAGCCGTGGACCTAGACACCGAAAACCATGGAGCCGACGACCTAGACATCGAAAACCATGGAGAAATATACTTGGACATCGAAAACCATGAAGAAATATACTTAGACATCGAAAACCATGAAGAAATATACCTAGGCATCGAAAACCATGGAGAAATATACAGAGACAACAAAAACCATGGAGCCGTGGACCTAGACACCGAAAACCATGGAGAAATATACCTAGGCATCGAGAACCATGGAGAAATATACCTAGACAGCAAAAACCTTGAAGAAATATACCTAGACATCGAAAACCATGGAGAAATATACTTGGACATCGAAAACCATGAAGAAATATACTTAGACATCGAAAACCATGAAGAAATATACCTAGGCATCGAAAACCATGGAGAAATATACAGAGACAACAAAAACCATGGAGCCGTGGACCTAGACACCGAAAACCATGGAGAAATATACCTAGGCATCGAGAACCATGGAGAAATATACCTAGACAGCAAAAACCTTGAAGAAATATACCTAGACATCGAAAACCATGAAGCCGTCGACCTAGACATCGAAAACCATGGAGAAATATACCTAGACGTCGAAAACCATGAAGCCGTCGACCTAGACATCGAAAACCATGGAGCCATGAACCTAGCGATCAAAAACCATGGAGAAACATACCTAGACATAAAAAACCATGGAGCCGTGTACCTTGACAACGAAAACCATGGAGCCGTCGACCTAGACATCGAAAACCATGAAGAAATATACCTAGGCATCGAAAACCATGGAGAAATATACAGAGACAACGAAAACCATGGAGAAATATACCCAGACAACAAAAACCATACCTACACATCGAAAACCATGGAGAAATATACCTAGACAACAAAAACCATGGAGCCGTGGACCTAGACACCGAAAACCATGGAGCCGACGACCTAGACATCGAAAACTATGGAGAAACATTCCTAGGCATCGAAAACCATGGAGAAATATACTTAGACAACGAAAACCATGGAGAAATATACCTACACATCGAAAACCATCGAAAACCATGGAGAAATATACCTACACATTGAAAACCATCGAGAAATATACCTAGACATCAGAAACCATGGAGCCGTGTACCTTGACAACGAAAACCATGGAGCCGTCGACCTAGACATCGAAAACCATGGAGAAATATACAGAGACAACGAAAACCATGGAGAAATATACCTACACATCGAAAACCATCGAAAACCATGGAGAAATATACCTACACATTGAAAACCATCGAGAAATATACCTAGACATCAGAAACCATGGAGCCGTGTACCTTGACAACGAAAACCATGGAGCCGTCGACCTAGACATCGAAAACCTTGGAGAAATATACAGAGACAACAAAAACCATGGAGAAATATACCTACACATCGAAAACCATGGAGAAATATACAGAGACAACAAAAACCATGGAGCCGTGGACCTAGACACCGAAAACCATGGAGAAATATACCTAGGCATCGAGAACCATGGAGAAATATACCTAGACAGCAAAAACCTTGAAGAAATATACCTAGACATCGAAAACCATGAAGCCGTCGACCTAGACATCGAAAACCATGGAGAAATATACCTAGACGTCGAAAACCATGAAGCCGTCGACCTAGACATCGAAAACCATGGAGCCATGAACCTAGCGATCAAAAACCATGGAGAAACATACCTAGACATAAAAAACCATGGAGCCGTGTACCTTGACAACGAAAACCATGGAGCCGTCGACCTAGACATCGAAAACCATGAAGAAATATACCTAGGCATCGAAAACCATGGAGAAATATACAGAGACAACGAAAACCATGGAGAAATATACCCAGACAACAAAAACCATACCTACACATCGAAAACCATGGAGAAATATACCTAGACAACAAAAACCATGGAGCCGTGGACCTAGACACCGAAAACCATGGAGCCGACGACCTAGACATCGAAAACTATGGAGAAACATTCCTAGGCATCGAAAACCATGGAGAAATATACTTAGACATCGAAAACCATGGAGAAATATACCTAGACGTCGAAAACCATGAAGCCGTCGACCTAGACATCGAAAACTATGGAGCCATGAACCTAGCGATCAAAAACCATGGAGAAACATACCTAGACATAAAAAACCATGGAGCCGTGTACCTTGACAACGAAAACCATGGAGCCGTCGACCTAGACATCGAAAACCATGAAGAAATATACCTAGGCATCGAAAACCATGGAGAAATATACAGAGACAACGAAAACCATGGAGAAATATACCCAGACAACAAAAACCATACCTACACATCGAAAACCATGGAGAAATATACCTAGACAACAAAAACCATGGAGCCGTGGACCTAGACACCGAAAACCATGGAGCCGACGACCTAGACATCGAAAACTATGTAGAAACATTCCTAGGCATCGAAAACCATGGAGAAATATACTTAGACATCGAAAACCATGGAGAAATATACAGAGACAACGAAAACCATGGAGAAATATACCTACACATTGAAAACCATCGAGAAATATACCTAGACATCAGAAACCATGGAGCCGTGTACCTTGACAACGAAAACCATGGAGCCGTCGACCTAGACAACGAAAACCATGGTAGCTAAACAACGAAAACCATACGGAAAGAGAGGCCCGATATAGTCTGTCTCTCTCGCTCAGTGGCGCGCAAAGAGTGGGGATACCACGTTTAGCGGGGCGGGTGACGTCACGGGCCGAAAATGTCCACCAGGCACGTAAGGGCGTATGTCCAAGCGCCTGCGCACATAACTTACGCCTTTCTGACTCTAATAAACAGAAGGGATCCCAAACCTCGCGTCCAAAATCTTCAATGTTAGATTTCTCTGGATTGGCTGAACGGATTTTGTTCTACCAAGGACCATTCGAAAGATAAAAAATCATAGAAAATTCAAATCTAATATGAGATTTTTCCCTCAACCCGTTCTCCTGTGAGAACGATTTAATGTTTCTGTGACGTCATAAAATGCCTATTTTACTGTATATAAGAGTACGGCCGGCTCGCGCGCTACGCTTTTCTTTTAAACTTGGCGTCGAGCCGCTGCCGCGACTCTTGATCAAATAATGAAAGATTTATTCAATTAAGAATGATTTTCGTTGTAATAGTACAAAAAAAGATCGTTTAAATCTTCGAGAAAACAAATTTTATGATTAACTGCGGTTATTTTCTCAAAATAACGATAAAATAGAAAATTTAACGTTTTTATAATTAACGTGTCCAAATTATTTTATTTAACAGCAAAAATAATGATTTTGAGTGACTCGATATAATTTTAATAATTTTTGTTCAATGTGGACAATTTTTGTGAAGGATTTTGACAATATAAAAGTCCAAGTGACTTTTATGATAATTTATTAATTTTATTTTCAAACTGCGTTGAATTTCTCTACTTCCCTTTAGGTTATGATGAATTTGAGGGTTTAGGAAACAAAACACGGTTGCGGGAGTCGAACGGAGCCGAACTACTCCGTGGCCAATGCTTCGTAGGTTAGGATGTTCACCGGTTGCGGGAGTCGAACGAAACCGAACTACTCCGTGGCCGACGCACAGGAAAAAATGAGGTTAAGTTTGGAAGTACACCGGCTGCGGGAGTTGAACGTAACCGAACCACTCCGTCGTCGTATGCACGTAGGAATTTTAGGTTAGGAAAAGTACACCGGCTGCGGGAGTTGAACGTAACCGAACCACTCCGTCGTCGTATGCACGAAGGAAATTTAGGTTAGATTATGAGTGTACACCGGCTGCGGGAGTCGAACGTGACCGAACTACTCCGTCGTCGAATGTACAGGAAAACTTGAGGTTAGGTTTTGGGAAGTAGAGAAACTCTTTGCCTAATACTCAGACAATACGCTGAGGTCTCGGAATCTCGAGAGAGAATGAACCCCGAGTGCTGGACGGCATCGGCTTTTATACAGTCGAAATCCTTTGTTCTCGGATTTCGCAGAATTCTAAAAATAACTTACAATATTATTGGCTTCAATTCTGAGTTTCTTGGAATTCTAAAAATAACTCTTAACACTATTGGCTTCTTTTTATCGCGGTGGGAACGCTGCTAGAGATCACTGGCTACGCGCTTCCCCCACTTACTCACGCTCGGATCTTATTGGCTAGGCGTGGCTTGAGTCTGCGCACTACGCTCGCCGAACGTCACGTACGCCACTTGTTGCATCATCTTTTTCCCCCACTTACGTCCCAGAGTCCCGAGACGCGCTCGCTAGCGGGCTCGCTAACCCCACTTTCACTCGCGGGCCAGCGATTAGTTCCGCCGCCGTCCGCTCGGCGCTAGCTCAGTCGAGCGTCAGCCGCCGAGCCGACCACATCGCCTCACGAGCCAGGCGGTGCCGTTACAATATATATATATATATATATATATATATAGACTGTACGAAAAAAATCGTTACGTTATTTATTTATTTTTATATTACTAAGATATCTCATTATTTGTTAAATTCGAATTTAAATAATTGAAATTGAAAAACGAACGACGAAACGCGATGACGTCACAGCGGGACAAATGTCCCCTTTTGAGACAAATTCTCAAAAATTTTTCACCAACATCATCGTTCTCAGAATGGACCGAGTCGATTTTGTTGCAACAAAGACCAATCGGAAGAGAAAAATCGAAAAAAATTCAATAGAAAAATTGACATTGTTTGGTCCAGCCGTTTATCTGTGAGATCGATTTAAAGGCGCTGTGACGTCATCACTTCCGGTATATTCGCGTATATAAGAGTGCGGTAGCTTTCTTTTAATACTTGGCGTCGAGCCGCTACCGCGTTTCTTGATATATTATATATTATTGGAAGTCAAATATTGCTGGATTGAATCTTGGAGAACGACAACATCATACGTAGCTTCATGAAAATTTCCTACGTATGAATTGCTGTCCAAAAAATCTTCTGCTAATTTGGACAAAGTGAACATTTCTGTGCCTTGACGCTCAGGAAATTTTCGCCTTAACAATTTCAGTGAATCTAAAAATCCATAGATGATTTTGCCGAATTCATTTCCTAAAGAATGATGCACAACTTCTCTTAGTTGGAATGAGATGTCGAATCTTTTATCCGACATCTTTGGTTATGATAGGTTATGTGGAGAGATATGACACTGACACCCATAACCTCACTTTCGGCACGCATACACGCAGACAAATGAATCACACCGACATATGCGTAAATCAACGTTGTCACGATCAAATTTTTAGCTCGGACTACGTGAAACAAATTTTTACTAAATTCACGCATTTAAATTGTTCTTACATTTACGATTTTCATATCGTCTGGAATGTTCATGTAAGCTGAAAACATTATTTTTACTTGGTTATATAACTTTTTTTTTTGAGAATTTTTGCTTCTGTTTTGTTTTGACTCACGCGGTTGAGTTAGAACTTCCTTAACGAACTTTAATCCTGTAATTTTGGACGTAGTAGAATTGATAGCTTTCGATGGATTGACGTATACACTGAATTTTCGATCTTCAAATTTTGCTGCAATTTGTGAGATTTCTGATGTTTTTGACAATCCAGACGTTTCAAGATCGAAATAGATGATGTTGCAGTCGTCCGAAGATAAAAAAAACATCGGGTGAATCTTCAGCAGTATTCCTCAGTGGTACATTAATACTTGTAGAATTTTAAAAGTCGATATCCATACCACAGTTTCTCTCGTATTGTGTTCCTCCAGACTTCTCCATTGATTTTCTACATGTTTCTTTCGTTTGAGCGAGCAAATTTCGACGTGCTTTACTTGAAGGAAATTTTGCCTTCATCGCTCTCTTTTTTCTTTTTCGGTCCATTTTTTTAGTAAAAGATTCGGTATGATTGTTACGTGCGGAGCGGTGCGCACGTGTTTGTTAACCCGCTTGCAAGAAGTGCAAGCGGTTTTTATTTATTTTATGTGGGTTTTTTCTGGTCTCGTCCTCTACAGGACGATTCTGGAGTCAGGAATTTGTCAGGGGGAAATAAATGTTCGACGGTTAACAATCAAACTGGCGGTTTATTTTACAACATCGGTAGCGTGGAAACGAGAGGAGCTGTGGAGACTCTCGTGTTCGCGCTACAGTGCGATACAAAATTTACTTACTCGTCGTCGTCCGGATTCAGGAACGCGTTGCCGACGGGTCGCGATTATTGCCTTAAATTAACAGATCGCGAGTCGCAATTCTCTCTCTCTCTCATACACTCTCGCATACACACACTCGTACAACACACTATTACACGAACGTTACACTAAAGAACTATTTATTAACTTAATTGTACACGACTGGTATAGTTCGTGGCTGGGGGTAAGACACTAATCTAACTGAACGTAAGATTTACCACCGCGACGCGACACTCTCCAATGCGCCTTTCTATCACTTCGTCCTACTGGATCGAGATGTGTGATAGCGGATTCAATGGAGTTTTTCGGGACGCTATGCGGGCACTTGATCAGGAGGTAACTTTGGGAGAAGCTCTCGCTTATAATGCTCGACAAAGACTGACTAGATTTAATGCTCGCTGGATGTTCGCAAACGTCCAGGAGTCTAGAGACCATCTCCCATCCGCGAGAAAACGCAACCAGAGACGTTCCCATGTCCGGTCAGCGTTTTCTGCGGAATCCTCCAATCTCGCTCCCGCGAAGATCGTCGCAACCGCATGTCGGTTCGCAAGCACCGGATGCGTCGCGACGATACCTCAGCAATAAACGTAAGAAAAAATTATGGCCGTGCCATATCGGCACGTGACATGATTTCCAGGAGAAAGATTCAAATATTTTGAATTGACGTTCAAAACATACATTTCTCCTTAGTTTTTCGTGCACACGGTCCTGGCTAATCTATAATCCGCTCCTTCGCTTTGAGTAAAACAACCATTTTTCGGCGTTTTGTGAGCCATCATGTTGTTAAAATTTTCTTTAGACTGACTGGATGCGACAACCGAAAATTTGTAGCACTATTTTGTGCGGCTGTTCGCACCACGTTCCACAATTTTCATGGTGACCGAAGAAATGCTCCGGAATATTGTGAAGACTTTTGGCTAAGTTTGCGCTGTCCCCTTTATTTTGAGCCACAGCGTGAGAGAAACTATTCTTCAAATGGGGAATAACTTCCTTATCCCTCATTACTTTGAAATTTTTCCTCACATCGTATAATGCGCTCATAAAGTTTTTTCTCAGATGATTTGCATCTGTCAATTTGAGAACCGACTCAGGATTGCCTTGTCGTACTGCAGCGATTGTTGAATTATCCTCATCACCGATGAGCACTTTGACGTTTAATCCAGTTTCTTTGAGGATCGTACTGCCATTGAGCAGAGCTGCTCCTACATCAGGCTCCATCGCCTTAGCACTACCAGAAAAGTTTTGTCGGCAATCATGGTCGGATTTATCATGACCAGTGGTGCAACGTTTGCATTTCCTATTACGCGCTGCAAAATCTAAAACTTTTCCACTTAGGAATCCGATGATGGTACCATAACCATTTAAGCTATTATAGCTCCGTCCGTTGCCTCGTTTGCTCCAACCCATATCATATGATACAATGATGTTGACGAGATTCCCAACGGCTGCATCGAATATTTTTCTTTGGTCCAAGGCATCCCTCTGTACATTCAGAGTGCTGAACGTCAACATTTGTTGAAACTCTTAGAGACTCCATGAAAGGGAAGATGTCTTGGATGACATCTTTTGGCCTGATTACGGTGGAGAAAATAAAGAAAGCGAAAATCTGTAGGATGCATGAAGAACTATAAAACACAAAATTTGCCGAATGTTCCAGTTTATTTCTTGACATCAACTACGATTGATAAAAATATAAGTATTAAAACTGAAAAAATTAGAATTAATAAGAATATAATTAAAGTGTGACGAGCGTTTTGCGAGGGTGGATAGATAATAAGAATAAAAGAGATGAGACAGAAAAATTAGGTAAAAGATAAAGTATAACGGGGAAAAAAGCCTGGACAAGTCCATTTGTTCGTGACCCCCGATTTTCGCTCAGCACTGAAAATTCTTGATATCCATAAAAGGACAAGTATTCCATTGATGGCTAAAAATGAATTAACGAGAAAAAGGGAAAAGTTCCAAAAAGACATGGTACAAAAAGAAGAAACCCCTAAATACAAAATGACTGTATTGTCGAGGATTCTTCTACATGAAGTTTCCCCGTAGTTTTTATTTTTTTTTATTTTTTCAATGAAGGGAATTAGATGAGACAGGGATGAAGGAATACATTGATGCTTGATTGAGCCCAATAAATGATTTCTTTATTGGCTCGTGTGGGAAAAGCCTGACGGCATAAAAACCCACTATATTTTGTTTACATAAGGATTAGGGTGCGTGTGTGTGTGAATGATGGTTTGGGGGTTGCACGTTGCGCGATTTACCCTTTGCCCATATGACGCGTTTAGCGCGTTTTTGTGTTTGACGAGATTGATCGTAACCGATTCTGTTGAATCGTAATGCATGCTGATCGAATTGACCCTTTTTCTTACGCGCACTAGTCGAGACCCAACGCGAGACTGTCAAAATGAAAATAATATCGAAACGATCAGTCCACGGAAGACGTGATAGCAGCACCACTGTCAACCGATGGCGATCGCTCGTGATTGTTTTTTCTTTGCCTGTATTTATGCGTATATGGGTATTTTTCATCTTTACGTTATCTCCCGAACACGCCGCCCCCCTTGGGAGTGTTAGCGAGCAAGTGATTCGAGAAACGGTATGTCGTGTGTATTTCAAGAGTGAGAAGTATGAGTTTTACAGACCAAGATACAATTTTCTTATACGTTAATTGGTGATGGACAGATGGATATCGTATTGCGCTGGTACGTTCCTTGCGCTGTTTTGACGGTGACTACCCTGACCACGCCATCGCTCCCCGGATGCAGCTCGACCACTCGTCCCAAACGCCACTGCATGCATGGTTGTTGTTTGTCGATCAAGAGCACGATTGCGTCTTGCTGTATGTTTGCGCTTGGATTGATCCATTTTTGTCGCTTTTGTAATTCGCTAAGGTACTCGAGTTGCCACCTTCGCCAGAATTCTTGTTCGCCAGAATCACGAAAATTTTCGTGATTAGTTCCCAGGCGGACAAACGGTTGTCTGAAACATGCAAGAATTCATTTTCCGGCAGCATTGTGAGTGGCCTGCTAATCAATAAATGCGCAGGTGTTAGAGCAACGGGATCGTTAGGATCTGCGCTGATTGGACACAAGGGACGAGAATTTAATATCGATTCGATTTCGATCGCGAGCGTGTTTAACTCTTCGTAGGTGAACAGATGATCACGCATGACGCGCTTCAGATGGTGCTTGCACGACTTGACAGCCGCTTCCCAGATTCCTCCGAAATGAGGTGATCTGGGAGGATTAAAGTGCCAGATCTACTGATCAGGAACTGATTTTTTCGCGCGTGGTGAACGCGTAGAGTTTTGATTTGAATTCGCCTGATTCGTGTAATGCGTAGAATTCGCGAAATTGACTGTTTGCTCCCGAGAAATTTGTCCCATTATCGGAGTAAATATGCGCGTGTGTTTGAAAACGACCGTGAAACCTGGCGTGAGTGATCGTGAGGGAGAGTTGAGGAATTGGCTGATGAAGGCGGGCGAAAGAAATAAATCGAAGTCAGCACTGAATTTAAAAATAACGAAAATAAACAGATTTATTGTCTTTGGTAATACTTAATAAACAAAATTAATGGCGAAGTGGTTGAGTAGGAATAAGGCAAAAGGAAGCGTGGCCGCGCGAACAATGGCGACGCTCGCCGGACGCGTGGCGTTGAAACGAAAAGTTGCCGAAAATAATAAGTTAATTTATGAAAAGGTGTAACGAAGTGTGGCCGAAGAAACTCCCGATCGCGGAACTGAACGCGGGCGTAAATCGCGAACAGTTTTTTGATCGAATTTGAAACGAAGAGAGCCGAAGGTAATTTTCTGAATAAAGTATCGAAGAGCGCGAGAAAAACGTGTTATCGCGTTACGAAGGGAACTCGGAATGATGAGAAACGAAATAATTGAAGTAACCGAAGAAAATCTCCCGATCGCGGAACTGGTCGCGGGCGTAAATCGCGAACAACTCTTTGATCGAATTAAAGGAAGAAAGCCGGGTGAATTTTGAAACGAAAACGAAGTAATTGAAGAGCGCGACGAAACACGTGTCGTCGCGCTACAACGAAGTCTTAGAATAGTAGTAATTGAGGAGCGCGAGGACAACGTGCCATCGCGTTACAATTAAGACGTAGAATTGATCGAGAGTCGAAGGTGGCTGCGGCAGCAGCCTGTCGAAGTATCGAAGGGGGCGGGGGAAAGTGGTCAAAGTCCACGCGAGACGACGGCCAGTTCGTGCTGCCGTCTCACGCGAACTCCGAGCACTATGACGAATCCTGAACAGCGTGAATACCTCGTCGGCTTGTCAATCGGCGCAAGGCCGCTATGAACGCGTCTGTCGTTAGATCGCTTACGATTTCCATATGAATTGCCTTGATGGACATGCAAATGAATATGCAACCATAGACCTTGACGCTACCGCGATTTCGATGTTTCTTTTCCTTCACGAGCATGGGACCGAAATAATCGACTCCCGTGTGATAAAACGCAGGCGAGATATCAACTCTAGATTTCGGTAAATCAGCCATTTGATACTCAATCGGCACTGGCCGAAAGCGTATGCATCTTGTGGAGCGTTGAACGATTTTTCGGACCTGATTTCGACCGTCCAATATCCAAAAACGTTGACGGATATGATACAGAGTTGATTGTATACCAGTGTGGTGAAATTTTTCGTGAGTGTGTCGAATTAGAAGATCTGTCACGTGGTGACGCGACGGAAGGAGAATCGGATTCTTTTGATCCGGGAAAATATTCGCGTTGTTAATTCGGCCGCCGACGCGGAGTAGACCGTTTTCATCGATTATTGGATTCAAGGATCCGAGTTTCGCGCATTTGACGCGGCCGTTGGTTGATAGACGATCTATTTCCTCTTGAAAACTTGCTTGTTGAATCAATGGAATGACGCGACGTTCCGCGTTGTTAATTTCTGATGTCGTTAAGTCACTCTTTTCCCTTTTAGGTGTTGAGAAGCGCAAACAGTACGCAACGACGCGAATTAATTTTATGTACGACGAGAATCTTTCGAATATGGACTGCAGTTGTACGTGCGCGGCCATGCAAAGGGATTTCTTAATTCCCGGTAAATCGTCACAAGGAATTTCGGTCGTGATTGGCCACGTGGATTTAGGCTGTGCTAACCATGAGGGTCCCTGGAGCCAGGAATCGTTTTTCAAAAATTCCTGAGGGAGTTGACCTCGAGATAACGCGCCTGCGGGATTTTGATCGGTTAGGACGTGTCGCCATTCGACGCCTTCACCGTGGGCTTGTATTTCCGCAACGCAATTTGATTCGAATATTTTGAATTTGCTCGGATGCTTTTTTAGCCATTGTAAGACTATGGTTGAGTCTGACCAGAAAATTATTGTGTGAACGGGAAATGTCAATATCGCGCGAATTTCGTTGTATAATCGCGCGAGTGTCAATGCTCCGCAGAGCTCGAGTCGAGGGATCGTTTGTTCTTTTAGTGGCGCGACGCGACGCTTTGAACAGAGCAATTGAACGTGAACATTACCCGTTTCGTTGCGCGATCGTACGTACAGACACGCTCCGTATCCACTTTTGGTGCGTCGCAAAACCCGTGTATTTCGATTTCGACTGGCTCGTTTATTAACACGCCGCGTTTGAACGGCAAATCATTGATAAGTGTTAATTGTTCCGCGAATGATCGCCACGCGATATGTAGAGCGCTGGGTACGGATTCGTCCCAAGTCGTTTTAGTTTTCCAGCATTGTTGCATGAGAACTTTGCATACGAGTATGACCGGACCGAGAAGACCAAGGGGATCGAAAATTTTGGCAATTTCTGATAAGATGTACCGTTTCGTGACTCGTTCGGTCGGTTTGATGGGTTTAACGCTGTACAATAAATTGTCTTGTTTCGCGTTACACGAAACACCGAGTGTTTTTCGTACCGGATTTTCGTCGGTAAGAAATTCTATGTTTGCCGTTTTTGCCGCCAAGTTTTCAAGCGCATCGGGGTGGTTTGACGCCCATTGGTGTATATCGAAACCGCCGCGTTTCAATATTTCGATTGCTTCGTCCCGAATTTGCGTCAACCTTTCAAGCGTCTCCGCTCCCGTTAATAAATCATCTACGTATAGATCGCGCGTCAGAGCTTCGGCTCCGATTGGAAATTCAACGCTCTCGTCGGATGCGAGTTTGTGAACCGTTCGAATTGCGAGAAAAGGTGCCGCGGATACGCCGAAGGTGACCGTGTTGAGTTCGAATACTCGCGTTTTGCCGTTGTGTGTCCAAAAGATCCGTTGATATCGACGGTCGTCTGGGTGTATCCAGATTTGTCTATACATTTTTGCAATGTCCGCGGTAATTACGTATCTGTGACCGCTAAATCGCACGAGATGTTCGAAAAGTTTTAAATGAATCGTCGGGCCAACCATGAGGATGTCATTGAGAGAAATGCCCTTGTTTGTTTTGGCCGAAGCATCGAAAACAACGCGCGTTTTAGTCGTTACGCTAGTTGCCTTTACGACCGCGTGGTGTGGAAGATAATATCCTGGTTGTGAGTCGTCCTTGATCATTGTCATATGGCCTAATTCTATATATTCGTTCAGGACTCGTTCGTATTCTTGTTTGAAAACAGAATCCGCATTTAATCTTTTTTGTAGACTCACGAACCGTCGCAACGCTATTGATCTCGAGTCGCCGAGATCGTGAGAAGCGCTTCGGAATGGTAGACGTACGGTGTAACGTCCGGTCGCTTCGCGTTTCACGTTTTCTGTGAAGTGAATTTCGCAATTTGCGTTCTCGGATAACTTGAATTGATTTGCAGTCGCGTCGTCTAGAAGCCAAAATTTTTCGATCTGTTCTTCCAACTCGATCAACTGACACGTTGCACGTCCTCCGGCCCTTGCGTCTGTTTTTCCCCCGGCGACAACCCAACCGAGCTGCGTTTTTTGTAAGAAAAGATCGACGCCGTCGCGTGATAAATCGCATTGTCCGATTGATAATAATGATAACGTGGTTCCCGAGCCGAAAAGCATGTCGACTGTTTGCGGCAAATGGAAATCTGGATCGGCTAATTTTATATTACCCGGTAAATTGATTGAGCTGCAAGGGAAGACTTCGTTTGGAACCGTATCCGCGATTTTGGGAATAATTAAGAACGTAAGAGTTTTGTTGAAGTTATTATGTATTGAGTAAAACGTGCATTCAACTGCACCCTTGGAAATAGTGCTTGTTTCGTTGATTATACCGACGGGAAGTGAACACACGCGTGTTGGTAATTGCAATTTTTTAACGAGATCTTGCGTTATGAAATGTGCTGTTGTGCACGTATCTAAGAGAGCGCGACATTTTATGAATTGGCCGTTTGCCCCCTTGACGCGTATCTGAGCGCTTAGCATGAGTTGTGATTGTAAAGTTTGAGACGCGAAAGTAAGCTGCATTGTCTCAGAAACGATTGAATTCACCTGTGAGGTTGAACCTCTTGCGCCGTCCGACCTGGCCAGAGCTCGATTCGTGTTGTCTGGTGTTGATTCGCTGTGGAAAAGCGTGTTATGGTATTTCGTGCACATTTTGTAGTGAGATGCGCGGCATTTCCCGCTGTGTGGTTGCAGGCAATTTCTGCACAGGGATGATTTTTTGATAACGTTCCACCGTTGTTGCACTGGCATGTTTCGAAATTCGCGACACTGATACACGGAATGCTTTTCCCTTTTGCATACGATGCAATTGGACGAGGTGCTCGTCATGAGCGTACGCGCACCGTCTTCTGCCTTTCGCGTTTTTAATCCGCGCAGATCTCTACCGCTGTACGATCGCTTATTGCTCGTCACTTGTTTATTGATATCGCCTCTTGTTCGACCGCGAGATAGCGAAACGCGGTTTCGGATACGAATTTATAAATTTGCTCGAGCGCCGGTGCCTCATCTAAGTTAAGGGTTTCTTCCCATTTTGCGCGAATGTCGTTCGGTAACGCGCGTTCGATTATGCGTATCAATAAATGCTCGTCCGGTTGCACGTTTAGGGACGCGAGCATGTTAATATGTTGACGCATATCGTCGACGAGTCTCGTTAAGCCTTTGTGGCTTGCCCTCGTTTGTACCGGTAGCTCAAGAATCGCGTCGAGATGTTTTACAATTAAAACGCGAAATTTATCGTAGGAATCGAGCAAGAGTTTCCACGCTGTTTGTTGGATAATTTTCCTCGCTAACGTTGTAAATAAGAATTTTGTTTAACGCGTCCCCTTCAAGGCAATTTTTTAGATATAGGAATTTCTGCACGTTTGTAATGTCTTCTCGTGAATCGATCATCGTGAGGAAGGTATTTTTGAACGATAACCATTTGCTGATATCACCGTTAAATTTGGGAAGATCCGCGACGGGAAGTTTAAGGCGACGCGTGCCATCGCTTGTCAACGCTGTTGCGATTGCTGCTCTGTCGATTGACGGCGACGGTGCTCTTGATCGATTCGATTCGAGTTTTGTCACGAGCGCGTAGAAACGATTCTCTAATTCGTCAAATTCATTAAGCGGTTCGGTTTCGGGTTCTATTAACACCGCGAGTTCGTCATGTAAATCTTCGTATAACCGGAATTGTTCTTTCACGCGGTCCATGCGCATTTTTACGTTTATCGCGTCTAACTCGTCGGGGTCCGCGAGTCTCTCGAGTTTGGTAATTTGTGCCTTTAAAGTCGCGAGTTTTTGATTAATCAATTTCACGCGATTCGCCATGGCACTGGCTCGACTTGTCCCAATGTATTACTTGATCGATAAAGATTGCACTGACGTAACGAGACTTCTTTAATATTTCATGCTATTGGTTGAGAGGTCAAACCAAGATTAAAAATTATTTGTTTTATGGCCCGCGATGCCTCGGCGTTTTTCCCTTTTTTATAAACAGGCGTTGCTAAGACAAAGTCGTTGCCACGGGAGTCCGAGAGCTCTAGCGACCAAGCGTAATATGTTTGAAATGAAAAAATACTTAGCTGAGTTTGATGATGTTGGTTCCAATAGCGAGCTGGACGTGGCGAATCCGGAAGCGATGGCGATTGGTCGTAAAGAGCCCGTTGATTGATGTGACGCACTCGTTCATGAAATTACTTATTTTATGTCATGTGTTATTTTTTGTGTTTTCCAAAATCCCACTTCTGACACCATTTTGTATTGTCGAGGATTCTTCTACATGAAGTTTCCCCGTAGTTTTGATTTTTTTTTTGATTTTTCAAATGAATTGGATGAGATAGGGATGAAGGAATAAATTGATGCTTGATTGAGCCCAATAAATGATTTCTTTATTGGTTCGTGTGGGAAAAGCCTGACGGCATAAAAACCCACTATATTTTGTTTACATAAGGATTAGGGTGCGTGTGTGTGTGAATGATGGTTTGGGGGTTGCACGTTGCGCGATTTACCCTTTGCCCATATGACTCGTTTAGCGCGTTTTCGATCCTTCGACTCTGTTGAGTCGGAATTCGCATGTTGTGATTTGCCCGTTGCCGGCATGATGCGTTTAGCGCGTTTTTGTGTTTGACGAGATTGATCGTAACCGATTCTGTTGAATCGTAATGCATGCTGATCGAATTGACCCTTTTTCTTACGCGCACTAGTCGAGACCCAACACGAGACTTTCAAAATGAAAATAATATCGAAACGATCAGTCCACCGAAGACGTGATAGCAGCACCACTGTCAACCGATGGCGATCGCTCGTGATTGTTTTTTCTTTGCATGTATTTATGCGTATATAGGTATTTTTCATCTTTACGTTATCTCCCGAACAATGACGAATCGACAGAGAAACTCCATACAAAAAATAAAAAACTAAAGTTTGCCATCGCATGTTGAGCAGTTGAGCGGTTGCGCACTCCTGTGAGCACTTCTAATAAAAATGTTCGGGCTTTCGGTTGAACTTGAGATAACGTAATTGCTTAGTTTCGGAAAGCTTTTTAGAAAAGACACGTGGAAGGTCGGTGAAAATGTCGAGTCGATCAAGGCTCTCTTCTAAACCGATTTACATTCCAAGCGAATGGTACAAAAAATACCTAGAAGTGCAATTTTTACCGATGCATTACGGGTCATTGAATTCAACTAGCTGCACCTTAATTAGTCATTAGTTGTTATTTTTATATGTATCCATACTTGTGTAAAACATTGCACAAATAAATAATTTTTTAATGATATATCAAATCGAGAGAAAACTTTGCATTTGTACCAATTCGTTTGAGTGTATAAAGTTCACTGCTGTTTGCATAACGCTCATCTTTTTTCTCATGAATACAACCGAGTTGTTCTATTTGTCTATAAATAGCGGAAGCTAATACAAAAATTGTCGGGCCGGACAAGTTCTCTGTGCGCATCCGCTCAACTGCTCAACATGCGATGGCAAACTTTAGTTTTATTTTTTGTATGGAGTTTCTCTGTCGATTCGTCATTTTGTATTTAGGGGTTTCTTTTTTTTGTGCCATGTCTTTTTGGTTCTTTTCCCTTTTTTCGTTAATTGATTTTTAGCCATCAATAGAATACTTGTCTTTTTATGGATATCAAGAATTTTCAGTGCTGAGCGAAAATCGGGGGTCACGAACAAATGGACTTGTCCAGGCTTTTTGAGGCGGGGTATAAATTCCGAACATTGAATAAACAGAACGCTAAAAATTCAGAATTTTCATGTGCCGAAATACAAATTTCGTAGAGATTATGCACGCGAACGTCTGTATAGTAAGCTTCAAAAAACCTAGAACGGCACGAATAGCGATAGAAAAATAGAACGAATATAATTCCGAAGAAAACATAATTTTCAGAAATTGCATCGCGAAGATAAATGCTTTATTTGAACGACCAATATCACTACATACAAAATTCCGAATACGTAATATTAAACACATTACAAAATCCTGAATATTTTTTTTTATCGAAAACAAGCTTTATCAGAAAATTCAAATACGATCAAGAATAATAAGAGATTCGTCTAGACTGCGATTGTCCAGAATTCCGAATATCACAGGTTCGATCATTCAGTTTGCGACACCTAAAGTTTAGAAAGTTAAAAATTCCGATGACAAAAGTTTGGAAAGTCCAAAATTCCAAAAACTCACGCATATCGCAGTTAGCCTAACACGTGCAGATGGCAGCACTAGTACTGCAATGGAAATAAAGGTGAGTAAGGTGAGTTGGATTTTTCCAGTTGGAGTTGTCTTCACGACTCGCTCCCGCGGCTCTCTATTTTTTTCGCATATAGACCATCGCGACCTGAACAAATGACAGACGAACATAAACACGCGCTCTTGTCATTCAGTCTCGTTGACGAAATTGGTCCGCTTGCGAAAAAATCTTGTGCAGTGTATTGTGTGTGTGTGTGTGTGTGTGTGTGTGTGTGCGTGCGTGCGTGCGTGCGTGCGTGCGTGCGTGCGTGCGTGCGTGCGTGCGTGCGTGCGTGTGTGTGTGTGTGTGTGTGTGACGCGAGTTTGCGACAAAATCTTTTTGCGCGGTGTGAGAAATCATGGCAGCCGCAGCCGGAGGACGGATTAATCTTCCCCGCAGTGAGCGCATAAAAGATGGGAGGATTTGTGAAGTGAGCAAACGAGCTCCATCAGGCGAAATGTGAGTCATTTTTGTATTTATATTCGATCATTTTGTCATCGTAATTATATTCTGCGCTCGAGTAATTATTTTTCCTATTTTTATCGATGAATTTATTGATGATTCGTTCAATTTTCAATGTCGTTCAAAATTTTCTAACCAATATGCTTTTCTGGTCGCAAAAATCGATCATTTTATCATCGTGATTATATTCTGCGCTCGAATAATTATTTTTCCTAATTTTATTGATGAATTTATTGATGATTCGTTCAATTTTCAATGTCGTTCAAAATTTTCTAACCAATCAAGAGACTCGGCAGAGTCTCGGGACAAGTACATTTGTCAGCTCTGTCGTCTGCTGTCCCGAGCGCTCGCCGAGTCTATACTTGCTCGTAATAAAACGATTTTCGGTGGTGGGGACAAAAGAGGACGAAATTTTCGATGACATTTCAGCTAACTGTCAAGTCCAGGAGTGGTCGATCGACCTGCAAATTAACATGGAGACTAATTACGCGATGCTCTTTCGATAGAGCCTAAAATCATTACGATCGATAGAGTCATTGCTGAGAAAAAACTTTGCACGGGCTTAGTCCTATCTGTCAGATTTGTCAGAACTATGCTACATTGACGGTTTTGACGTGTCTATATACGCGCGCCCAGCAACACATTCAAAGGCCTCTTGATGCCCTTGCTAGCCAATCCCTGGCAACGAAATTCCTGATTGGTCACGGCTGAGATCTTTCTGATGGATTCGTCGTGGGTAAATTTTGAATGTGCGAAACGAAAAAAAAAGGTGCAGACGAGTTGTTCTGTCACCACAAAAACGTTGTTCTGTCACCACAAAAATAACTGCTACTTTAACCTTCAAAAATTTCGAAATTTTTCGTAATTTTTACAAAATATATATTTTTTTATTCCTAACAGAACTGTCAGCAAAATCTCCATGGTTTTCGATGACTAGGTAGTTTTTCTATGGTTTTCGCTCTCCAGCTCGATGGCTCCCAGGTTTTCGTTGTCGGCGTACATTTCACCAGGGTTTTCGGTGTCTAGGTCGACGGCTCCATGATTTTCGTTGTCCAGATATATTTCTCCATGATTTTCGATGTCTAGGTATATTTCTCTATGATTTTCGCTCTCCAGGTCAACGGCTCCATGATTCTCGTCATCCAAGTATATTTCTCCATGGGTTTCGGTCTCCAGGTCGATGGCTCCATGGTTTTCGATGTCTAGGTATGTTTCTCTATGATTTTCGCCGTCCAGGTCGATGGCTTCATGGTTTCTGTTATCTGGGTACATTCCTCTAGGGTTTTTGCTCTGCAGGTCGACGGCTCCATGGTTTTCGTTGTCTAGGTATATTTCTCCAAGGTTTTCGTTGTCCAGGTATATTTCTCCATGATTTTCGATGTCTAGGTATATTTCTCTATAGTTTTCGCTCTCCAGGTCGACGGCGCCATGGTTTTCGTTGTCTGGGTATATTTCTCCATAGTTTTCCCTATCTAGGTCAACGGCTCCATGGTTTTCGTTGTCTAAGGTATATTTCTCCAAGGTTTTCTGTGTCCAGGTATATTTCTCCATGATTTTCGATGTCTAGGTATATTTCTCTATAGTTTTCACTCTCCAGGTCGACGGCGCCATGGTTTTCGTTGTCTGGGTATATTTCTCCATAGTTTTCGCTATCTAGGTCAACGGCTCCATTGTTTTCGTTGTCTAGGTATATTTTTCCAAGGTTTTCGTTGTCCAGGTATGTTTCTCCATGATTTTCGATGTCTAGGTATATTTCTCTATAGTTTTCGCTCTCCAAGTCGACGGCGCCATGGTTTTCGTTGTCTGGGTATATTCCTCTATAGTTTTCGATATCTAGGTCAACGGCTCCATGGTTTTCGTTGTCTAGGTATGATTTTCCATGGTTTTCGCTATCTAGGTCGCCGGCGCAATGGTTCGCGATGTCTTGTTCAGGGCTCGACCCGGGGTCCTGACGGAAGTTCGTTTAAGGGTCTGACTCAGAGTTTTATCGTGATGTTTCTCAGGAATCAACCGAGAGTCTTGACAGGAATTTTCAAAATTGAAGTTTTTATGGAATTAATCAAGAATTTCGCCGGGCCTTTTATAAGGGATCCGTCAAGAGTTTGAACGGGATTTTTTAAAGGATTGTTGGGGGTTTCTACGAAAGTTCTTCAAGGGATCGACTCGGAGTCTTTTCGAGACGCTTTTGAGGGATTGACGAAGAGTCTGGAGAGCATTCGTTAAGGGATTGACTAAGAGTCTCACCGAAAATTTGCTGATTGTTACCGTTGTTGAATGAGAGAAAGAAAAAAACGTAAGCAGAATTTCTTTCCCGTCATCAAATTTCATTTTATCCTTTTTTCGGTCGATTATATCGTTTTTCAAATTATTTTTTCAACGGTTTTTTTCCATTCGGGAGGAATGAACAATTTTCTCAATTTCTTTCAAGTATTTCCAAAGATCTATTAGATAACTACCAAAAAAAACCGAAAAAAAGAAATGATATCCTAGCCAAAAATCCCCTCCACGGGGAAAAAAAGCTGGACAAGTCCATTTGTTGGTGACCCCCGTTTCCATTTGTTTTCACAGAAAAATCTGACCCCCCCCCGCCCCCCTAAAAAAAATTGGAAACGCCAACAAAATAAAGAATTATAAAAAAAACCCCGGAAAAAAGGAAAGGAATTCAACAACAAAAATTCTGATATCTATAAAAAAGGACAAGTATTCCCTGCCTGAAAATCATGTTGATGTCTGAAAATCAATTAACGAGAAAAGAGAAAATCTCCCAAAAAGACACGTCTCAAAAAAAAGGAACCCCTAAATACAAAATGGCGAATCGACAGAAAAACATCATACAAAAATACAAAACTAAAGTTTGCCATCGTATGCTGAGCGGATGCGCACAGAGTACTTGGCCGGCCCGAAATTTTTTCTATTAGCTTCCGCTATTTATAGGTAGATAGAAAGAACAACTCGGTTGTATTCATGAGAAAAATGATGAGCGTTACACAAATGTCACTGAACGTTATACATTCAAACGAATGAGTACAAATTCAAAGTTTTCTCTCAATTTGATATACAATTCATTAATTAATCATTTGCGCAATATTTTACACAAGTATGGAGACGTAGAAAAATAACACCTGATCACTATACCATAGCCCCAGAGCACCATACGGTGCAGCTAAATATTAAATCGAATGAGCCGTAATGCGTCGGAACAAATTACACTTCTAACAATTTTTTTTGTATTATTTGCTTGAAATATAAATCGTTTTAGGAGAGAATCTTTATTGACTCGAGATTTTCACCAAGTTTTCGCGTGTCTTTTAAAAGAAGATTTCTGAGACCAAACAATTACGTTATGTCAAGATTAATTGAGCTGAGCACTCTAATTCAAAATTTCGGGCCGGCCAAGTACTCTGTGCGCATCCGCTCAGCATACGATGGCAAACTTTAGTTTTGTATTTTTGTATGATGTTTTTCTGTCGATTCGCCATTTTGTATTTAGGGGTTCCTTTTTTTTGAGACGTGTCTTTTTGGGAGATTTTCTCTTTTCTCGTTAATTGATTTTCAGACATCAACATGATTTTCAGGCAGGGAATACTTGTCCTTTTTTATAGATATCAGAATTTTTGTTGTTGAATTCCTTTCCTTTTTTCCGGGTTTTTTTTTTATAATTCTTTATTTTGTTGGCGTTTCCAATTTTTTTGAGGGGGGCGGGGGGGGGGGGGGGGGGTTAGATTTTTCTGTGAAAACAAATGGAAACGGGGGTCACCAACAAATGGACTTGTCCAGCTTTTTTTCCCCGTGGAGTTATGCTTTTCTGGTCGCAAAAATCGATCATTTTATCATCGTAATTATATTCTGCGCTCGAGTAATTATTTTTCCTATTTTTATCGATGAATTTATTGATGATTCGTTCAATTTTCAATGTCGTTCAAAATTTTCTTACCAATATGCTTTTCTGGTGGCAAAAATCGATCAGTTTGTCATCGTAATTATATTCTGCGCTCGAGTAATTATTTTTGCTAAAGATAAAAAAGAATTTCGTTGCATTTCAACGATGCAAACTTCAGAGTCTTTCTTAATGAACGTTTGATTTATTTTTAACTCAAAAGTTTATTTTTTTGCATCCACAAATGTACAAAAAAAGGGGATGGACGGATGATTTTCTTATTTCCACAGCAATTGTCATATTGACAGATAACCTACGGAGCACATTCTGGAGTGAATTTTTCTTTCTACATAATCGTCTTCGATAATACGCTCCATGATAATTTTCGAAAAAGAAAACTTTACTCCAAACGAGGATATGGATATGGATATTACTCTGAGGATATAATAAAATAATGTACGCGTAGAGATTCGGCCGAGTCTCGGAACAAGTACTTTTGACGCCGTCATCTGCTTGCCCGGGATTCACTCGAGTATGTTATCTCTGATTCATTTTTTTCGCGAAAATTCGAAAAGAGATTGCGAGAGAAGTTAAAAACAAATGTTTGTGATTGAGTTTCCTCGTCGAGCGGCCGGGGGCGATGGAACGAGCGAGAGAAATAGTCCAGTCATTTCGTCCGAAAAAAAGGCAAATAAAAGAAAATGAATTTGCGCTTCTAATTTTTTAATATCTTGTAGGTGATACCTAGAAAAACTTAACTTGAAATTGTCGACCAAGCTTTCCTAGGAGCTTTCGCCGCCATCTTGGAAAACGCTTAAAATTTGTTTTTCGGCAATAACTCGGCTATCCGATGAGATTCGAAAATTTTTGTAGGACACTTTTTGTAGCTTTCTTTGTGCTCTACAATAACGCCTCAACCCTTTTTAGCGTATCATGCATCGTTATCGAGATATCGATCGATAAAGTCAAAAATTTAGGACACAATTTTTGTTTTCTGCTTTTTTTTCTTTGGGTCTTAATAAATATGAAAAATTGTGGAATTCAAACTTGTAGAGCATATTCAGACCTACAATTTCCTTCTTGGATTTTTTTATGTTGGACAAAAATTACGATCTCCAGCGCGCCGCAAGTCGGTGAATCCACACTCAGCGTCGAGCGAGCTGCTCGCTAGGTTTTGTCTGGATGTTGAATCGAATGGGAAATTGTTCAGGAAATTGATGGGATAAAAAATAAGTACATAGAACAACAAATTAAGGATCACACAATAGTAATTTATTGAACAAATAATTTGTTTGTGCAGTAAAAAAAATTATTTTTTTACAATACAAAATAAACAAAACAAAATGAACGGAAAGAAAAATATTTTTTTCTGCACTCGAGACACGAACGATGGACTTTTTTCATGTCTTTTTTCGCTTGGATGGTCCAGGCTGAAGATCTTCGTAAATGGACGTTTTTACGTACGCTTCGCGTGACGAAAACCCCATTTCCGCACCTCGTAATGTAAAATTTCGTATAACATGCGTAAGAAAATCACACGAGTCAGGAAAAGATTTTTCGTCTTAGTGTTATAATGTACTATTTCTTTCCGTTTATTTTGTTTTGTCTATTTTGTATTGTAAAAAAATATTTTTTTTACTGCACAAACAAATTATTTGTTTAATAAATTACTATTGTGTGATCCTTAATTTGTTGCTCTATGTACTTATTTTTTATCCCATCAATTTCCTGAACAATTTCCCATTCGATTCGACATCCAGACACAACCGAGCGAGCAGCTCGCTCGACGCTCAGTGTGGATTCACCGACTTTGCGGCGCGCTGGAGATCGTAATTTTTGTCCAACATAAAAAAATCCACGAGGAAGTTGTAGGTCTGAATATGCTCTACAAGTTTGAATTCTACAATTTTTCATATTTATTGAGACCCAAAGAAAAAAAAAGCAGAAAACAAAAATTGTGTCCTAAATTTTTGACTTTATCGATCGATATCTCGATAACGATGCATGATACGCTAAAAGGATAGAGGCGTTATTGTAGAGCACGAAGAAAGCTACAAAAAGTGTCCTACAAAAATTTTCGAAATCTCATCGGATAGCCGAGTTATTGCCGAGAAACAAATTTTACCCCTTTTTTCAACATGGCGGCGACAGCTCCTAGAAAAGCTTGGTCGACAATCTCAAGTTAAGCTTTTCTAGGTATCCCCTACAACATATTAAAAAATTAGAAGCGCAAATTCATTTCCTTTTTTGAATGTACGTAATGACTGGAATAAAAAGACAAAATAAATAATAGATTAGACAAAATGCACGCCCCGGGTGCCATCGGTGCCCTCATTTTTCTCACTTTTCTATACGCTACGGTGAAGAAAACGCGTGTTTTTTTTTCTTTTTTTTTGTTTACAGTATATTGACAAGCACGTGTTACGTGCGGAGCGGTGCGCACGTGTTTGTTAACCTGCTTGCGTGAAGCGCAAACAGTTTATTATTATTTTTATGTGGGTTGGTCCTGATCTCGTCCTCTACAGGACGATTCTTGGAATTGGGAATTGTCAGGGTTAATAATTATATTGCAATTAACCGGAATTTACAAACGTACAGACCGATTTATTTAGGAGACAGCTGTAGCGTGAAGACGAGAGAAGCTGCGAAGGCTCTCGTGTTCGCGCTACAGGGATATACAAAAGTACTTACAGTCGTCGGTTGAGTTCGGCAACGCGTTGCCGACGGATCGCAATGTTTCCTTAACTTTACGGATAGCGCAACGTTCTCTCACACACTCTCCCACACACTCTCTCATACAACACACTGTTCACAATAATTAGTATCACTATCTCTTATAATTACACGACGCGATAGAGTTCGTGGCAAAAACGTAAAACACTTATTCTAGCGAGGGCAGATTTATCACCGCGGCGCGACCTCTTGCAACGCGCCTTTCGATCACTACGTCCTACTGGAGCGCGTTTATGTGATCGCGGATTCGTTGAAGATTTTCAGGACGCTATGTCGGGAACTGCCCAAGGAGTTACTCTCCGAGAAGCTTTCGCTGTCCAAGCTCGTGAGAGACTGATTATTCTGATTCCCCGCTGGAAGAGTTCGCAAACGTCCAGCAGGAAATCAGAGCCTTTTCGTCCGCGAGAAAATCCAACCGGAGGCGTTCTCACGCCCGGTCAGCATTTTCGGCAGAACGCTCGGTGCATCTCCTTGGCGTTCCCGCTGAGTCGTCGCGGCCGCATGTCGGTTAGGAAAACTACACCGGATGCAGTCGCGACGACACATCAGCAAAAGTCAATTATTGTTCAACGACAATTAATACGTCTTGGGACGTAACACACGAGACAACGAGGTTCCAACAAATTACACCGTAAACAGTGTAATCGCTGCAACTTCCGCAAATTCCACGATTTATTGTTAATTTTTTTATCCAAATGAAGTATCATAATAGAAAGGTTGGTATTGAATTTTGGAATTATTGGGTGAACAGTTTAAATTTCATGTGTTTTCGAATTTTTCGGAAATCTCTGCTTTTCGAAAAATTGTTTAACCGCTCCAATTTTTGCAAATGCTGTAAGATATGATGTGTAAATCTATACTTCTTTCTTTCATAGTTACCTACGCTGTGCAACCCCGTTTTGCTACGGAACAGCCAAAAAACAAAGAAATGGCGAAATAAAATTGCTACGAGAACACTCCGACCTCTGCTTCGCTGACGACAACGCCCAGCTTAAGGCCGAATTTAAAGAAGCATTGAGAAGTGCGCTGGAGCGGAATTTTTGGCGTTTAAAGCAGGTCTACGAAACGGTAGCCTTGATGTGGGTAGACGAAAAAAATCCTCGTGTCTTTATGTTAACGGTTATCCTCGTAAGTTTGAATACATTTAGTCCTGAAAACCTAAATACATTTGGCCCCAATGTAGCTAAAAAAAACCCGAGCTTATTGCCAAAATTGTAACAGGACAATATGATATCTTTTATCTTCCTTATTGTAGGTTCCCTGCAGAAATCAAAATTGAAGTGCCGTTTCACGAAATTTCGAGTTCTTTAAAACGATGGAGGACCTGCATGTATCCGCCATGCCCAGAAACCCTCGAGGCAATGGCGGATCAGTTGCAGCAGCCGGAAAGCGAAAAGCTCCTGCAATACGACGTCGGGAAGCTGACGACGCATAAAATTGAGGATACGGAGCATAACATCCATCTCCTTATCAGTGACGCCCGATTTGCATAGGAGTTCTCGGAGGTGACGCACATTTTCATTGACGGGACGTTCCAAACGACACCACGAGTGAGGGGCGTATACCAGCTCGTCACGTCGTTGGGCATCAAATACGATCACGTAAGAATTCGTAGGAACATCAATTATTCCTTTCTCTATATATTTCTTATTTGTGCTTCCTCATAGAGTGACGGTGAAATTTTTTTTCCAGTTTTTAATGTTAATGCCGTAAAAATGTCCTAGAGAATTGGAAAATCATATCTAAAACAAATTTCAGGATGTGTGGGATATGTTCTGACACTGCAAAATTCAAAAGTTTATAACTCGCGAACGGTTTGAAATATAGAGCTCCCGTTTTGCACAGATGTTGAGTTCGTCAATCACTCAGTCAGTCGGCCAGTCGGTTACTCAAATAAGCAGGCAGTCACTCAATCAGTCAGTCACTAAATGAGTCAGTCACTTGTCAGTCACTCAGCGAGTCAGTCACTTGTCGGTCACTCAGCCAGTCACTCACTCAATAACCCAGTTACTTGTCAATCACTCAGCTAGTCACTCGGACAGTCATTCACTCACTTAGTCAGCCACGCAGGCACTCAGTCACTCAGTCACTCAGTCACTCACTCACTCACTCACCCATGCACTCACTCACTCCGTCACTCACTCACTCAGTCAGGCAGTCATTCAATAAGTCAGTCACTCAGTCACTCAATCACTCAGTCAGTCACTCAGTCAGACAGTCATTCAATAAGTCAGTCACTCAGGCACTCAGTCAATCAGTCAGTCAGTCAGTCAGTCACTCAGTCACTCACTCAGCACTCAGTCAATCAGTCACTCAGTCACTCGGTCAGTCACTCAGTCACTCAGTCACTCAATTACTCAGTCACTCAGTCAGTCAGTCTTTCAGTCACTCAGTCACTCACTCAGCACTCAGTCAATCAGTCACTCAGTCACTTAGTCAGTCAGTCATTCACTCAGTCACTCAGTCATTCAATTACTCAGTCACTCAGTCACTCAATCACACAGTCACTTAGTCAGTCAGTCACTCAATCAGTCATTCATTAGTTCAAGTTATAGGGAATTGCTCGAAAAATGCGAATGTCACGGAATTTTTTCGTAGGCAATACCAAACGCGCACATTTTGATGTCTAAAAAGATGGAATGCAGCTATACGGCCGTCTTCGAGACGTTCAAAGCCGTTGTGATTGCCGGGAACGCGGTAACGGTAATTATGACCGACTTTGAACAAGCTCTGCGGAACGCATGCAGAACAGCGTTTCCCAACGCCACTATTGCCGGGTGCAGCGTACACTACGATCGAGTGAGTAAAGTTTCCTTATCGAATGTTCTCCATTATTTTATTCGATGTCGATTATTGCCCGAGTTCATTATATGTCGATTTGAACTTTTCTTTTAAATACTTGGCGTCAAGAAGCTACCGCGTCTCTAAATATTTTCATTTTTCAGGCTCTCCTGAAAAAAATTAAAACTTTGCGATTTACACATCTAACGAGGCAAGAGGAGGTCAAATTATTTATAAAAAAAATAATGGCCCTAGCATTTCTACCGGCTGAAATGATTTCGGAGGAACATGCGACATTGAAAAACGCTCTCCCAGCTCCAGTCCAACGTCACCTAGCTGATTTCTTAAGTTATTGTGAGCGCCAGTGGTTGCAAAGGGTGAAGCCTACGGGATTTACAGTCTATCGACTATCCCGGAGGACGAACAATGTCGTTTGTCACAACCGACGTTTATAATTTTTCTTTCACTCTTCAATTCAATACTTGAAAGGCTATGCGCCATCTGAGAAGAGTCTCTCGAACGACAGGGCCTGGTGACCCTTGCCCCCAATAACCCCGGCACGCGCGCTACTCAGATTACCCGAACTCTCAAGCTACCAAAACTCATAAATCCCCACCCACATAGATGTACAAAACATATATAGTAGGGTGCTTTTTTTTGGCGACATTTTTTTTTTTCACTCCCATCTCGCATTTTTATAGGGAACACCTTAAAGAAAATTCCCTGAAAATTTGAGCCCTTAATATTAATTTTAAGTACTCGCCCAAGGCGTCCAATGATTTCCCCTTTAAAATACACGTAAAGTTCGATTTTTCTTCTTAAAAGTTCTACAGATCAGAGGCATTTAAAGGTACGATCTTGGTCGACGAACCGATTTATTCATAATTGAATGCTCTACAAAAGTGTCCATTGTGACGTGATTGTAACTCGAACTGGCGAGGTCGTACGGGTCACTAAACCCAATTTTTTCATGAAATTCTCGTTTTTTTATCTCTATCTCGTAAATGACAAGAGCTACAGGAAAAATAGGAATGACAAACTTGAAGGAAATTCAATTTCCTACAAAAAAGTATCCGAGCACTAAATCGCTAACATCGATATTTCTTGAGATATTGGGCTTTTAGGTTGAGGTAGTATGGAATTTTCGTGGATTATTGAGCTAAATTGTATAAGTTGTTAATTTATGATTCTTTATTGTCATTCAAATCATCAAATATTTATTTGTTAAGTTTAAAATGATTGAAAAGTTGAATAACCGAACGTTTTGAAACTGGAATTCGAGAAAAAAACACATTTTCAAAGTGCCCAAAATTGTTTTTTTTTACTTTTCATGAATTTTTCCATTGATTTTCCCCTGATTATTCTAATTTACTTACCAGTAATTGAATACCTATACATTTCTAGTCACAAATATGTTGTAAATTTACAAAAATTTTGTAAAATTTGTAAATTTCTAGTTGAAAATTTTGTAAATTTACAACATATTTTCAACTAGAAATTCATAGGTATTCAATTACTGGTAAGTAAATTAGAAGAATCAGGAGAAAATCAATTGAAAAATTCGTGAAAAGTGAAAAAAATAATTTTAAGCACTTTAAAAATGTGTTTTTTTCTCGAATTTCAGTTTCAAAACGTTCAATTATTCAACTTTCCAATCATTTGCAACTTAACGAATAAATATTTGATGATTGAAATGACAATAAAGAATAATAAATCAACAACTTATACAGTTTAGCTCAATAATCCATGAAAATTCCATACTACCTCAACTTGAAAGCCCAATATCTCAAGAAACATCGATGTTAGCGATTTGGTGCTTTGATACTTTTTTGTAGAAAATTGAATTTCCTCCAAGTTTGTCATTCTTATTTTTTCTGTAGCTCTTGTCATTTACGAGATAGAGGTAAAAAAACGAGAATTTCATGAAAAAATTGGGTTTAGTGACCCGTACGACCTCGCCAGTTCGAGTTACAATCACGTCACAATGGACACTTTTGTAGAGCATTCAATTATGAATAAATCGGTTCGTCGACCAAGATCGTACCTTTAAATGCCTCTGATCTGTAGAACTTTTAAGAAGAAAAATTGAACTTTACGTGTATTTTAAAGGGGAAATCATAGGACGCCTTGGGCGAGTACTTAAAATTAATATTAAGGGCTCAAATTTTCAGGGAATTTTCTTTAAGGTATTCCCCACAAAAATGCGAGATGGGAGTAAAAAAAAAAAAGTCGCCAAAAAAAAGCACCCTAATATATAGCTCATTGCCTTGCGAATGTCAATATTTCCTAAAACGGAAGCTTCTTCTTCCTGATTGGATCATAATTAGAGACAAACAACTTTAATGTTAAGACGATCCGATATCCCTACTATTTTGCCCTGATTTTCTGGCTATAAAAGCCGCGACAAACCATAACGTTTTGCAGTTTGTTCGCACCTAGTGTCGCGTCTATACGGTTAGCCGTAGTTCAGATTGTCAACCATATTTTATAACGGACCTCTGTCCGATCTTTAACTTTATTTCATTATTTAAACACATGGCCTTCTGTTCGCACTTAGCGTCGCGTCTATACGGTTAGCCGTAGTTCAGATCGTCAACTTTATTTTATATGGAATCTCCGTTTGAACTTTAATTCTTTATTATCAAAACGAAGTAATTTATAATACGACGAAACCAAAGAATATCTTAATCCCTTCGTCAACGAATAGAATAAGTAAGACTCAACTAAACGACGCCTCTCCAGTAAAGTAACCATTTATATTGTATCAAGTTTGTATTTCAATTTATATTCACTAACATTTTATTCTCATTAAAGAAGTGCATAAAGAATCTTCGATCTCTTTACTCACTTAATACACTATTTTCTATCTCCCAGTGACAACCTAATCAAAGGCAAGACTTCTCGAGGTCTATCAGTGTGCTCCCGCCATACTCTTAGGAGTATATCTATATTCACGCACAGCGTATATAAATTCTGATAGGAAAAGCCTATGGAACATAGTGTTTACCGCTCGACACTCAAACATCCAACTTTTCCTCCACGTCACTCGGACGTGACAGATAAAAATTTGGTGACAGCGGTGGGATTTTAATACGCTGAGTGCCTACCCTTTGGTTGCCACTAGAAGATAATATTTCTTAAACACAATTATTACCCTAACAGATTAACTAACTCAATCAACATGGTTAATCCAGATCTTGAAAACATTACACACCACTAAAATATTACAGACGCTATGCTCACAAGCATGGGTGAGTGTATGGCGCTACAACAAGCATTAATACACGTACCAAATTTTAACGGTAAAAACATGTCACTCAAATCATTTATCGAAGATGTAGAAAACGGTTTTACATTTGTGCCCGAAGGCCTCAAAGCTTCATTTTTCAAAGGAGTTTGTTCAAAACTCAGGGAAACAGCTCGCGACGCGATTGCTGATAAAGAAATTAATTCAATTGAAGATTTATCGAAAGCATTGAAAGAATATTTCTCACCGAAGAAATCGTACCCTTATTATTGTGCTGAAATTCAAGCCGTCCGATTGAGACGAGACGAAAACGTTTTAGATTATTACACGAGAATTAAAAGATTACGAACGAGCGCGATAGCCGCTTTAAAGGAAAAATTTACGGAAGCAGAAGCTGCTCACATGCTACCCATGCTCGATGGAGTAGCCCTAGAATCATTTAAAAGAGGATTATCAGACGATTTATTATACGCTATCAGCGTTCAAGATCCCCAAAATTTAGAAGACGCACTTAGAATCGTCCAACGCATCGAACGAGATATGCAAGGAGCAAATGCTCGAAATTCAAATTCATTGAGATATACTCAAATTGAACAAAACAATCAGCCCCGGTTCGGAAACAATGAACCCCGTCGAGTATCTTTTCAAACTCGAGAAACTAATTTCGATAATAAAAATTCAAATTTTAATAAACTATTTCATCGCGACATGACTTCTCCTCGCGATCAGCGACAAAGACGCGAAAGTTTTTCACCACAACGATTTCCAAATAGAAATCCACCCCGTGGAAACTTCTACAATTATCCTCCGAATCATTTTCGCGAGCCACTGTTTTATCCGCCTATGCCTTACGGCCCTCCTATGTACCCCCCGTACAATGATTATAATCAATATTATCAGGGAACGTACCCCATGTACCAGAACCCCTTTTACAAACGTGAAAATTCATTCCAAGAAGCGAGACCAATCTCTCCTCGACCAAACAACACTTCCGACCATTTAAACTCTCAAGACGCCCGTCGCGCGGACGCACCGACGAGCGAGTCTCAAAACCAGCGTCCCCCGACTGTGAAGTTCCTCACAGCAGGAGATATGTCAGATGGACAAGTGGACAAGGACGCTGCCCAATAATCATTTTACGAGCCCCAGAACTCGAAAAAGGCTACGGACGTTTCTTAATAGACACGGGAGCCGATATTAACCTCATTAAATTACCAGCATTAAAACGCAGATGCGTAATTGCAACCCACGATTTTCTTTCATTATCCGGAATAACTCCCGAGAAAATTTACACGCTAGGTTCTACCGATTTAACACTATTCGATAAACCAGCTAAATTTCAAGTGTTAAACGAAAATAACGCCATCCCAGCAGACGGAATAATAGGCATCGAATTCTTACAAAATGAAAAAGCAGAATTATCTTTCCACCATAATACACTCGTCACGGACTCGAAACCTATACATCCCATTCCGTTCGAAAGTAGTCTCGAACGCTCCACAGAAAATACAGATAACGCGCAAGATATAATACACGACGACCCAGGCACCACTTTTATTCTCAAAGCTCGGACTCGCACGAAAGTCCCAATTAAAATATCTAATACTGCATTAAAAACAGGATTTCTTCCGCGAATCCAAACTCCCGAAAATATTTTTATGGGAAATGCAATTGTTACAACCAATAACGGAACCTGTTACGTTCTAGCGGTTAATGCTTATGAAGATGACGCGCAAGTCAATGTACCACCCCAGGAATTAATTCCATTTGATTATTGTGACAGCTCAGAAGATTTCTTCGAGCCAGACAGTGACGAAAGTCCGAACGAATTCCCAATAAATAGAGATCAGAAAATTCGTGAAAGCCTCCGATTAGATCATTTGAATTCAGAAGAAAAAGAACACGTTTTCGAATTGGTAAAGGAATATCCACATCTCTTTCATTTGCCTGGAGATAAACTACCCGCTACGACAGAGATAACACACACTATACCCACGACGGACTTTCTTCCCGTAACCATAAGACAATATCGTTTCCCACCAGCCCAGAAAGAAGAAATAAATAAACAAGTTAACAAACTATTGGAAAATAACGTAATTGTAAATTCAGCTTCACCATACAATTCACCCCTATGGATTGTGCCAAAGAAACCCGATTCGAAAGGAAATAAACGATGGAGAATGGTAATAGATTTTCGAGAATTAAATTCAAAAACAGTAAGCGACGCTTATCCATTACCGAACATTACCGAAATCCTCGACAGACTCGGTGGAGCAAAATATTTTTCAACATTTGATTTAGCCAGTGGATTTCATCAAATTGAAATGGATCCCAAAGATAGGCAAAAGACTGCCTTCAGCACTCCCAATGGTCATTACGAATACGCAAGAATGCCATTCGGTCTTAAAAATGCTCCTGCTACCTTCCAGCGCTTAATGGATACAGTTCTTCTCGGATTACAAGATAGCGAATTATTCGTGTATCTCGACGACATCGTTCTTTTCGCGACTTCTTTAGAAGAACACGGAACCAAAGTCAGAAGACTTTTCAATCGACTCAGTAACGCTAGATTATCCCTTCAACCAGATAAGTGTGAATTCTTGAATACCGAAGTAATTTATCTCGGACACATTATAAGTGACGGAGGCGTGCGCCCCGATCCGAAAAAGACAGAAGCAGTTGATAAGTTTCCTGTCCCGAAAACAGTCACGAACATTCGACAATTTCCCGGAATAGCTGGATATTATAGACGGTTTATCGAAAATTTTTCAGAAGTAGCCAAACCTCTAACCGATTTATTAAAGAAAAATGTAGAATTTCAATGGAAACCAGAACAACAAAAGAGCTTCGATTATTTGAAAAAGGCTCTCTGTACAGCTCCAATTTTGCAGTATCCAAATTTTGAAGAACCCTTTATCCTCACCACCGATGCTTCGAATTTTGCCATTGGTGCGGTTTTAAGCCAAGGAAAAATCGGGGAAGATAAACCCGTAGCGTATCTTTCGAGACTTTTAAATTCAGCTGAGAAAAATTACAGTACTACAGAAAAGGAATGCTCAGCAGTTGTTTATGCAATACTATACTTCAGACCATATTTATATGGACGACATTTCACTCTTGTTAGTGATCATGAACCCTTGAGGTGGATCGATTCAGTAAAATTACCAGTGCAAAGATTAATTCGATGGAGAATAAGATTACGTGAATACGAATATAGCTTCGTTTATAAACCAGGGCGACTCAATTCAAACGCCGATGCGCTTTCCAGGAACCCAGTAACACCGAACGTTACAATATTACCAATATCATCTGCAGCGAAGAAAACAACTACAACCTTAGTCCCTCGCAGAGCCACTGCTTTAAACCCAATAATAAAACGTGGACGACCACCAGGTAGCAAAAATAAACCTTTGTCCACGGTGCTAGAAGAATCAAATTTACCCGGTGCCACGATTGCGGAAAGAGTAAGAAATCGTAAGGTCATAAGCAAACTTCCCCCTACTGTGACGGTTCAAGTGCCTCAGAGTCGTGTAAAACCCCCTCCACCAAAGGCGGTCCCCGATTCATCCGACACGGAGCAACGACCTCCGGCCGCTCACGCTCGAAACAGCGCTTTTCCAAGCCTAGCTGAGAAGAGGGTAGTTCCTCAAAAGACAAAACCTCCTTCTCAACCCTCGCCACCGAGAAGATTCAAAGACGTTTTAAAATTTGCTTTCGGAATAAACGAATCACTGGAAAGCAGTGGAACGGAATCCCCAACTGTAGAAACACCCAAAAACAATGAAAATATAATTGAAATTCATCAACCCCCCACAAGAGATAAATACTGGTGGGACAGTCACGCAAATAATGCTAGTAAAAATTGCGGAACTCAAACAGACGATTATACAGAATCAGAAGATGCTGATAATGAAGTAGGGAAAACACGCGAGTCAATGATAACTTTCCGACACCCTATATGTAGATCGACGCCCGCTAACACGCGAGTAGATGAAGAGATAAGCAGCGATGAAGAATCTCGTCAACAGCCTCAAAATAAATTACCACTAAATCTCGACCAGCCAGAAGAAGAATCGGAAGAAAGTGAACCCGAGGTCATCGAAAATCCCCCTATCAAAAACATAAGAAAAAACTCTGGAACTATACCCCCAGGAATTTATTATCCAAATATGAAAGACGAAGATAGACTTCTTCAAATAAACTCTACGAACGAAAACCTGACCTACCATAGAGGAAATTACCTACATTTTATTTCAGCCGACTGCGAATTTACTACAGCTATATCGCGATTGCTTATTGAAACGGACACAATTTTTCCACAAGATTTAAAATTCAAGAAACCTAAACGTAATCAAGTTTTGGTAACTACGAAAGGAAGTCATAAAATTTTAAGTGCGGTATTAACCAACAAGCATTTCAACACATTTTCGGTGCAAGAAATCAAAGAAGTTTTCAAAACCATTAAAGACACGATTGATAAATACCAGATCGACTCACTCCGGTTATCAAAGCCCGGAGACATGCTTGAAAATTTTAGTCAATCCTTTATTACAGAACTACTCGAAGAATGCTTAGGCGAATGCGACTGCGCAATTACAATTTGCCGCGGAAACGTGACGATACCTGACGAAACGATACGACAAGATATAATTGCAGAATACCACGAAAGTTTAATGGGCGGACACAAAGGAATTACGAAAACGAATTACTGTGACGATGTCACAGAATTCGTGAGAACCTGTCCAGAGTGTCAATTACAAAAATTAACTCGAATCAAAACGCGTGAGCCAATGATTATTACTGATACCCCTTCAGAACCCTTTGATAAAATTTCAATAGATACTGTGGGACCATTGCCTACGACCCCAAACGGGAATAGACACATTTTAACCATCCAAGATAATTTGACAAAATATTGCATAGCAGTTCCAGTCCCTGACATAAAAGCCGAAACGATAGCCGACGCGCTAGCGCGAAACTTGATTAATCAATTCGGAAGCCCGCGAATCATACTGAGTGATCAAGGTAGATCATTTGTCGGAAAAGTATTCAACAACCTTGCAAAAATATTCAAAATCAAACATTTAACAACCTCGAGCTATCATCCTCAGACAAACGGATCGCTAGAAAGAAGTCATATTGTTTTAGCAGAATTCATAAAACATTACGTAAATAAATATGAAGATTGCGACAAACTCGTTTCTTTTGCTATGTTCTCATACAACACTTCAATTCATGAATCTACTAAATTTACACCTTTCGAATTGGTATTCGGAAGGACAGCCAGGACCCCTAGCTCCTTTCCTCCCTCGGAAGAAACCATCACTTATGGTGATTATTTATGCGACCTCACATCCCGACTTGACGAGATGAGAAAACTCGCTTCGACATCCCTTATCGAATCGAAGCACCGTTCAAAACGTTACTACGATAAACGAGTACATTCTGAAAATTTTAAACCAGGCGATATGGTTTATGCGGTCAAAGAACCCAAGAAAGGCAAATTCGATAGTTGCTACGTCGGACCATATCAAATTTCTAAAGTACTCGACAGGCACAACGCTATATTGGAGACACCCGAAGGAAAACGCATCCTAAAGCATTTGGACAAGCTCAAGCGACATAAAGCAAGAACGAGCGATACGACTCTTCGTTGAGAAAAGAGGAAAACCTCTGGAGCCCTAGCGTTGACCTATAAGCAATAAAATAGAGAAGGAGAGAACCATCGTTTATGAGCATCTTTCAACTCCAACCCGAGAGCGAACGAATAGATATGTTCGATTTTCCCCTTTTGACCATATAGAGAAAACATACGTACTGCACATGCACAGCAAAATAAAATTTTTTTTTACCAAGATAGACAGACAAGAGTAAAATTTTTCTCTCTTTCTAACTTGTTCCCTCTCTACTTTTAGTTTTCGTACAGAATCTTAAACTTATTATCAAAAATCCCCACCAACAAAACTGATCGTGCCTATATAAACTAACAAAAATTTGATCTAATAACAGTCCTATTCAAATTTCTCGTGACGCTACTCGTACCAACTGAGCTCTTGATAGAATCCATTCTCAATTTCAAAATATTACAAGTCCGAAAATCGTGAAAAATTTTATTTACAAAAATTGACTTCCTTCGAAAATTTTTTCAATTTACCGCCAGTGCAGTGCGAATCATCAAGTATCATCTACGCATTAAATTCTCCATCAAGTTTCAAGGTAACATTCCGTACATAAGTCAATTAATTTTTTTATATAAGAAAGAAAAGCTACGCAAATTAACCCTTTCGTCTTGCAACCAATATCAAACCAATCAGCATGAAAATATCTGAACTAGAACTTTCAAAAATAAAGGACGAAGAAACTTGGGATTGGCTATATACCATTCCAGGATTTAGGGTCCCCGGAAGAAATTACAATTTCTACCGAAGCCTTGTGAACTCCAGATGCCTCAAAATAGTTTCAACGGAGACTCCATGGTTTACTGAACAAAGCAATAAACTCTTTTGTGACTTTTGCAATAATACAATAACTGCAAATGAAAATATAGTAACCCTCCAAGTACAAGGAAAACATCAATTATCACCGGGCACTCAACCCGGGACCCACTGTTCAAGTTGTGGTACAAGAATATTATACGCCCGCACCCCATACGCTTGTAACGATTGTAAATTAGCATGGCTATTCAATCGAGTGTCTATTGAAAGGGGACAAGCAGTAGTAATAGAATGGGAAAATAGAAGAATTGCTAATAACTCAATTATCAATTCTTGTTTAGAACACCCACGACAATGACCTTTTACACGAATGGAAACAGAGCGATATTCGAAGACCATACGCAAAATATAATTATCTCCATTGAAACCACACCAAGAAGTTCAAAGCCATGGCGCAGTAAATACATAAAACAATTCATTGCTCATGCAACCGGAGTACGCCGTTCACGACGACGTCTTAGAGAAAATCTCGAAAAAGTTTGGAAAGAAGACACCAACAGTAAATGCATGCTAGATTCTGACGTACGCTTGAGTGATATTTTCAATTTACGATCACTTTTTGGCCTACCGCCATTGCCTGACGAAAACAGAGACGCTTTCTGGGATGCACTCGTAGAAGAAAAATATGGGAAAGACTAACACATCCAAAATCACGTTTCTCAGTTATCTCAATCTTTTAACGATTTCTGGGAACAAACATAATACACTTATAAAAAAAAAAAAAAATTTTTCTCCTCGCTTTTGCTTCACATTCAAAAATTAATAAAATCATTACTCATACACACAACATTTCTCGTAGCTCAAGATGGGTCCAAAAATTCCCACCATATCACCGCTAAACAAAATTGGGAGATCCTATCAAGCGTATGCGGGAACCATATACTCCCCATCGCACTTTTACGTCATAAAGAAGAAGTACCTGAAAACTTTGGAAAAATACAGTAAAAAGATCGAGAAATATTTGGACGAATTCCCAATTTTTGAAATGGGTTTATTAACACCTCCAGAAACGGGAAGTAGCGCAATCAAAATTGCGGACACGTGGGTAAGGGTAAACATTTTAAACAGTAAAAATGGGTTCACGTCGATAGAACTCGTGGATATTGGAGGGTTTTTGATAGTAAATTCTCATGATTTAAGACCATTGCCCCCAACGCTCCACCGTCCAGAAGGAATAGCAATACGAGTCCACTTAACGAACCTCAAACCAATAAATGAAGGTCCCTGGGCAGATAGTGAATCACATTTCCTAAACGACATTCTAGCCAAACGACTTTTGATAGTTAAAGGAAAATATTGCCGAGGTCAGGGCAACTCCATGTCTCTCGGTATCGAATTGCAAGAACAAGCCACGGGTATAGGAAAAAAAAATATAAAAAAAAAATAAAATAAAATAAAAATAAAAATTAAAAAAAAATAAATAATAATAATAATAATAATATAGTAATAATTGAAATTATTAATGCAAAAATAATTCGATCAGGGATTATTAGTTAGTTAAAGGAAAAATTTTAAATTAAAATTTTTTTTTTCTTTCTCTTTTTTTGTATTTGTTTAAAATAAACTACTAATTTTATCAGAATTTTTTTTTTTTTTCTATCTTCCTTTCTCTCTTATATAAATAAATAACTAATAATATAAAGAAAAAAAAAGGGGAAAGGATTATGGAATAAATTTTAAATCGAAGATTTAAATTTTAACATGTTTTTTTTTATCCGCTTTTCCCCGCACGGGAAAAACACGATCCGCCAATACAATTTTCAGTTCAATTTTTTTTTATTACAAAAAAAAAAAAGAGAAAATATCAAAACCGTACGATCAATCTCGATCGTACGCCGCGAATTCCGGATCAGGCATCGACCAGGCCGGATGATCCCAATCCATGTCGGGATGGTTAGACCCCCAACGCCCCTCCATCATCCATCTGATGCCGAACGCATCGAATCCGGCAACCTGCTCCATCCACGCATTTCCCCTCCGAATCTCGCGCCGATCAAGGCGACGTCTCTTCATATGGGAGATGCGAATAACATCCCCCCAACAATGATTAATTAAAATGAAGAATAGAGAAAAAATATATATATACAAAGTACAAAAAAAAAATAAAGAGGAAAAAAAAAAAAAAAAACCGAAAGAAATATAACACTATATAAAAAAGACAAATACTTACATGGCACCAGGAAGTATGCTCTCGTTTGGCCATTTCTCTCTTTTTAAATTTTTTTTTGGATAAAAATATAAGAATGAATATTCTTTTCTTTTTCTGTACGATGTACACTCGGAGAAATCTCGTATAGAAGTGGCGAGCCTTTTCAAAATCGAGGAAAATCTGGAAGAAAAATCCCCACCACTGACCAAAAAGGGCAGACCCTCAAACACATAAAAAAAAAAAAAAAAAAAAAGGGAAGAGTGGTGCATGTTACACATGTGCGTATACATATCCATAGCATATGTATGGGTATACACAAACTGCATTCACACAGTAACACACTAACCAAATAACAGAAAACGACTTTTTGTACTTATTTATTTTCTTTTATTATTATTTCTAGACAATAATGTGTGCCGCTAGGGTCACTATAATTATTTTCGCACTTACCTCCGGGTCGGTTTGGGCATCCTATACACACGATGTTCAACAGATCACCAACCACGCCGGACTATATTACGAACCATTGCACGAGGTACATTTTACACGGACAGAATGGCGTTTGACAACTTACATAGACCTGAAACCGTTCGAGGAACACGAGCCTACCTTTTCCGAAGTCGTAGTAATGGAACACGCCTGCAGAACTTATATATTGCAACGATGTAAAGTACTGATCGATAAGGCTAGTTTGCATTCCAAACATATGCTCATAAAAAAATATCTCAATTATATCAGAAAACAAGAAGGAATCGAGCCCATTACCAAAAGAAGCGCTCCATTCGGATTCATTGGTACAATTAGTAAAAATCTTTTCGGAACACTCAATAGCGATGACGCGGCATACTTTAACAATCATATTAATCAACTCCATAAGGATCAAAAGAAAATGTCTCTTCTTCTAAGAGATCAAACCCATATCGTACGATCAGAAGTACACGACTTGATAATACGATTAAACGAAATCGAAAAACAACATAAAGAAACTGGGTCAGATATCACTCAAACATTCGAAAATGTAACAAGCTATATGGAATATACACAGAATCTAATTGAATGGAAAAACAGTATAGACAACATCGCTGATACATATCTTTCGAGTCTCCGCGCAATAGTGGACGCCATATCGTTCATTAAGATAGGACTTTTACACCCAGAATTACTCAGCCCTACGACAATGGAACTCATAATCAAAAGTTTCATCGAATCTCATCACCAATACCTTTTCCCTGTGTCTCTAGACGAAATCCACTCCGGAGCCTTATCAAAGATTTCCCGTATAGCAACTTCTTATCACGATAAGAAAATAATAATTGTTATGCACATCCCTCTCCTGGAACCCACAAGATACATCACATATAAACTCCATCCCCTCCCAATACCACAAATAATCGGAAACAATAGCCAAGGAGCAGCATATGTTCAACCCAGAGCGTCACACATCATCATTTCAAGAGAAATGGATAAATACGCGCTCGTTCAAGAGAACGATTTTCCTCGTTGCCAACACTTATCAAATTACGAAATCTGCTCTCCCAATTATCCTATTTTCGACACGTCGGAACACCAAAACTGCGAGTTGCTGCTATTGACGGACGGAGGACGCCAATCATACCAAGACTGCGAAATAAAAATAATCAAAAAACAAAAACCTTATTGGAAACAACTGGACTCCATGTCAGGCTGGTTATTCTCGGTACCACACCCTGAAAAAGTACAAATATTATGCGACTACGAAGCAGCCATCGTCATCGAAATCGACAAAATAGGTATATTAAACCTAAGACCCGGCTGTATTGCAAAAACACACTACGTCACGATCGCTGGAACCCAAATCCTGGAAAACACCATCAGCGAAATCTACATTGCGGAATCTCAACTGGACATAAAACAACTTGTACCAAACATTACACGGTACAAATCCTTGATAAACGACGAAAAATCAAATCGAGCCGCTAGTGTTATTCCGCGACAATCATCAGGGACACTGCAATTCGACACCTCACTAAAAGAAATAGAAGAAAAACTCCTAGCAACAGCTATCCAAGAAGAAGAACAACAAAGACAAGACATTTACACCACGGCAACCATATACGGTGAAGTAATCTTGGCCATCGTATTGCTCACATACATGCTTCGGGGATATATCACCTACTATGCTTATACTCTTCTTGCCATATGTTGTTGGACAACACCACCAACCGACGAAGACAAGGACGACGATACGTACATAAAGGAAGAGGAACCCAATCCAACACCGAAACCCGAGGAAACATACAATATCCCTCCAACAACTCCACGGCCAGTATTCTTCCACGATGTCTCAACTCAAGCCGAGCCCGCAACATCTACGGTGTAAACCCTATACCCTGAGCCTATTACACACACACTCCAATTAATGCCCCATATACTAACTCTAGGATAAGAATTTATGCATATAGAATCAATGGACTCTTAGAGTTTGATTCACTTCTCTTATCTTTGGGAGTCACTAAGACCAGTCTCCAATTTTCCACACAAAAAAAAAAGAAAAAAAAAATATAATCCTTTCACTAAAACCTGAAACATGACCGTATCATTTCATCGTTGATATACCTTCACGTCGAAATGGCATAGGCATAAAAAAAAATATATATATATATATATTTAACTAGCCTTGGGTACGCCCGCTTCGCTGGGCACACAATGGTCTCCAATGACACTGGGACCCCAATGAAAATGATTTTTTCATTGGAGTCTATATGATCAAATTTGGAAATTTGACTGACTGACTGATTGACAACGAACACCCTAAACCACTGAAGATAGGATCATGGTGCCAGCCAGTCCTTCCAGTCAGCCAGTCTTTTCTTTTGTGTGTCAGTCAGTGAGTCAGTCACGCAACAGTCGGAAAAAAAATTGCGAACATTTTTTTTTCGATAAAGAACGAACGAAATCCTTTCTTAGTGAGCGTCTACGATGGGAGAGAAGTATCTGTGACAAATTTCATAACCGTGACAAATTTCACGATCCTATCTTAAGTAGTTTAGAGTGTGCGTTGTCTGTCAATCAATCAGTCACTCACTCAGTCAGTCAGTCAGTCAATCACGCAATAGTTTTGATAAATTTTGATAAATTTTTTTTTTCATTTTTTTTTTTGGTGGAGAACGAACAAAATCCGTTCTCGGTGAACGTTTATTGAGGTAGAAGAGTATAGAAAAAAAAATTGAAAAAAAAATAAAAAAAAATAAAAAAATAAAAAAAAAAAAATTTCGATAATTTTTTTTTGGATAGAGAACGAACAAAATCCGTTCTTAGTGAGCGTCTACGATGCGAGAGGAGTAACCGTGACAAATTTCACGATCCTAACTTCATTGGTTTAGGCTGTGCGTTGTCTGTCAGTCAGTCAGTCAGTCAGTCAGTCAGTCAGTCAGTCAGTCAGTCAGTCACGCGACTCTTTTATATATAGAGATGAAGAAAAAAAAAATTTTTGATAAATTTTTTTTTTCAATTTTTTTTGGTGGAGCACGAACGAAATCCGTTCTCGGTGAACGTTTATTGAGGTAGAAGAGTATAGAAAAAAAAATAAAAAAAAAATAAAAAAAAAAATTGAAAAAAAAATTGAAAAAAATAAAAAAAAATTTCGATAATTTTTTTTTGGATAGAGAACGAACAAAATCCGTCCTTAGTGAGCGTCTACGATGGGAGAGGAGTAACCGTGACAAATTTCACGATCCTAACTTCATTGGTTTAGGCTGTGCGTTGTCTGTCAGACAGTCAGTCAGTCAGTCAGTCAGTCAGTCAGTCAGTCACGCGACTCTTTTATATATATAGATGAAGAAAAAAAAAATTTTTGATAAATTTTTTTTTTTCAATTTTTTTTGGTGGAGAACGAACAAAATCCGTTCTCGGTGAACGTTTATTGAGGTGGAAGAGTATAGAAAAAAAAATAAAAAAAAAATTTAAAAAAAAATTGAAAAAAAAAAAAAAATTTCGATAATTTTTTTTTGGATAGAGAACGAACGAAATCCGTTCTTAGTGAGCGTCTACGATGCGAGAGGAGTAACCGTGACAAATTTCACGATCCTAACTTCATTGGTTTAGGCTGTGCGTTGTCTGTCAGTCAGTCAGTCAGTCAGTCAGTCAGTCAGTCAGTCAGTCAGTCAGTCAGTCAGTCAGTCAGTCAGTCACGCGACTCTTTTATATATATTAGGGTGCTTTTTTTTTTGGCGACATTTTTTTTTTTTCACTCCCATCGCGCATTTTTGTGGGGAATACCTTAAAGAAAATTCCCTGAAAATTTGAGCCCTTAATATTAATTTTAAGTACTCGCCCAAGGCGTCCAATGATTTCCCCTTTAAAATACACGTAAAGTTCGATTTTTCTTCTTAAAAGTTCTACAGATCAGAGGCATTTAAAGGTACGATCTTGGTCGACGAACCGATTTATTCATAATTGAATGCTCTATAAAAGTGTCCATTGTGACGTGATTGTAACTCGAACTGGCGAGGTCGTACGGGTCACTAAACCCAATTTTTTCATGAAATTCTCGTTTTTTCACCTCCATCTCGTAAATGACAAGAGCTACAGGAAAAATAAGAATGACAAACTTGGAGGAAATTCAATTTTCTACAAAAAAGTATTGAAGCACCAAATCGCTAACATCGATGTTTCTTGAGATATTGGGCTTTTAAGTTGAGGTAGTATGGAATTTTCATGGATTATTGAGCTAAACTGTATAAGTTGTTAATTTATTATTCTTTATTGTCATTTAAATCATCGAATATTCATTCGTTAAGTTGCAAATGATTGAAAAGTTGAATAATTGAACGTTTTGAAACTGAAATTCGAGAAAAAAACACATTTTCAAAGTCCTTAAAATTATTTTTTTCACTTTTCACGAATTTTTCAATTGATTTTCTCCCGATTCTTCTAATTTACTTACCAGTAATTGAATACCTATGAATTTCTAGTTGAAAATATGTTGTAAATTTACAAAATTTTCAACTAGAAATTTACAAATTTTACAAAATTTTTGTAAATTTACAACATATTTGTAACTAGAAATGTATAGGTATTCAATTACTGGTAAGTAAATTAGAATAATCAGGGGAAAATCAATCGAAAAATTCGTGAAAAGTAAAAAAAACAATTTTGGGCACTTTGAAAATGTGTTTTTTTCTCGAATTCCAGTTTCAAAACGTTCAGTTATTCAACTTTTCAATCATTTAAAACTTAACAAATGAATATTTGATGATTTGAATGACAATAAAGAATCATAAATTAACAACTTATACAATTAAGCTCAATAATCCACGAAAATTCCATACTACCTCAACTTAAAAGCCCAATATCTCAAGAAATATCAATGTTAGCGATTTAGTGCTCCCATACTTTTTTGTAGGAAATTGAATTTCCTTCAAGTTTGTCATTCCTATTTTTCCTGTAGCTCTCGTCATTTACGAGATAGAGATGAAAAAACGAGAATTTCATGAAAAAATTGAGTTTAGTGACCCGTACGACCTCGCCAGTTCGAGTTACAATTACGTCACAATGGACACTTTTGTAGAGCATTCAATTATGAATAAATCGGTTCGTCGACCAAGATCGTATCTTTAAATGCCTCTGATCTGTAGAACTTTTAAGAAGAAAAATCGAACTTTACGTGTATTTTAAAGGGGAAATCATTGGACGCCTTGGGCGAGTACTTAAAATTAATATTAAGGGCTCAAATTTTCAGGGAATTTTCTTTAAGGTATTCCCTATAAAAATGCGAGATGGGAGTGAAAAAAAAAAAATGTCGCCAAAAAAAAAAGCACCCTAATATATATAGATGAAGAAAAAAAAAATTTTTGATAAATTTTTTTTTTTCAATTTTTTTTGGTGGAGAACGAACAAAATCCGTTCTCGGTGAACGTTTATTGAGGTAGAAGAGTATAGAAAAAAAAATAAAAAAAAAAATAAAAAAAAAATTGAAAAAAAAAATTGAAAAAAAAAAAAAAATTTCGATAATTTTTTTTTGGATAGAGAACGAACATAATCCGTTCTTAGTGAGCGTCTACGATGCGAGAGGAGTAACCGTGACAAATTTCACGATCCTAACATCATTGGTTTAGGCTGTGCGTTGTCTGTCAGTCAGTCAGTCAGTCAGTCAGTCAGTCAGTCAGTCACGCGACTCTTTTATATTTTATAAAAAATTGAAAAAAAAATTGAAAAAAAAAATTGAAAAAAAAAAAAATTTTGATAATTTTTTTTTGGATAGAGAACGAACGAAATCCGTTCTTAGTGAGCGTCTACGATGCGAGAGGAGTAACCGTGACAAATTTCACGATCCTAACTTCATTGGTTTAGGCTGTGCGTTGTCTGTCAGTCAGTCAGTCAGTCAGTCAGTCAGTCAGTCAGTCAGTCAGTCAGTCAGTCACGCGACTCTTTTATATATATAGATGAAGAAAAAAAAAATTTTTGATAAATTTTTTTTTTTCAATTTTTTTTGGTGGAGAACGAACAAAATCCGTTCTCGGTGAACGTTTATTGAGGTAGAAGAGTATAGAAAAAAAAAAATTAAAAAAAAAATTAAAAAAAAATTGAAAAAAAAAAAAAAATTTCGATAATTTTTTTTTGGATAGAGAACGAACGAAATCCGTTCTTAGTGAGCGTCTACGATGCGAGAGGAGTAACCGTGACAAATTTCACGATCCTAACTTCATTGGTTTAGGCTGTGCGTTGTCTGTCAGTCAGTCAGTCAGTCAGTCAGTCAGTCAGTCAGTCAGTCAGTCAGTCAGTCACGCGACTCTTTTATATATATAGATGAAGAAAAAAAAAATTTTTGATAAATTTTTTTTTTTCAATTTTTTTTGGTGGAGAACGAACAAAATCCGTTCTCGGTGAACGTTTATTGAGGTAGAAGAGTATAGAAAAAAAAATAAAAAATAAAAAATTTAAAAAAAAATTGAAAAAAAAAAAAAAAAATTTCGATAATTTTTTTTTGGATAGAGAACGAACGAAATCCGTTCTTAGTGAGCGTCTACGATGCGAGAGGAGTAACCGTGACAAATTTCACGATCCTAACTTCATTGGTTTAGGCTGTGCGTTGTCTGTCAGTCAGTCAGTCAGTCAGTCAGTCAGTCAGTCAGTCAGTCAGTCAGTCACGCGACTCTTTTATATATATAGATAACTCCGGGAATCAAAATTGCAATAAATAATTCCAAACCAGAATACGATCATACCTCATCTATTACCTGTTACAAATATATACACTTTCTCTTCAAAAATACTTCGGTAACAAGTAATAGAATTGATCTTGCCGTCTAACGCCAAAGAAGGTCAAATAAAATTACGGTCATTCCTGACCCCATACCCAATAATAAACCCAAGAATATACCATTTACACGTCTCCCTTCGATAGATACAGTTCTACAGTGACTAATGCCAAAGAGAAAAATTATAATTATTTTACTCTCATACCATTTAAGCATATTTTCAGTTTTCACATTCAATATGCATAAATTAGCAGCCACCGAGGACAGTGCCTAATCTTAAGTGGGGAGGTGTCACAACCGACGTTTATAATTTTTCTTTCTCTCTTCAATTCAATACTTGAAAGGCTATGCGCCATCTGAGAAGAGTCTCTCGAACGACAGGGCCTGGTGACCCTTGCCCCCAATAACCCCGGCACGCGCGCTACTCAGATTACCCGAACTCTCAAGCTACCAAAACTCATAAATCCCCACCCACATAGATGTACAAAACATATATAGCTCAGTGCCTTGCGAATGTCAATATTTCCTAAAACGGAAGCTTCTTCTTCCTGATTGGATCATAATTAGAGACAAACAACTTTAATGTTAAGACGATCCGATATCCCTACTATTTTGCCCTGATTTTCTGGCTATAAAAGCCGCGACAAACCATAACGTTTGGCAGTTTGTTCGCACCTAGTGTCGCGTCTATACGGTTAGCCGTAGTTCAGATTGTCAACCATATTTTATAACGGACCTCTGTCCGATCTTTTACTTTATTTCATTATTTAAACACATGGCCTTCAGTTCGCACTTAGCGTCGCGTCTATACGGTTAGCCGTAGTTCAGATCGTCAACTTTATTTTATATTGAATCTCCGTTTGAACTTTAATTCTTTATTATCAAAACGAAGTAATTTATAATACGACGAAACCAAAGAATATCTTAATCCCTTCGTCAACGAATAGAATAAGTAAGACTCAACTAAACGACGCCTCTCCGGTAAAGTAACCATTTATATTGTATCAAGTTTGTATTTCAATTTATATTCACTAACATTTTATTCTCATTAAAGAAGTGCATAAAGAATCTTCGATCTCTTTACTCACTTAATACACTATTTCCTATCTCCCAGTGACAACCTAATCAAAGGCAAGACTTCTCGAGGTCTATCAGTGTGCTCCCGCCATACTCTTAGGAGTATATCTATATTCACGCACAGCGTATATAAATTCTGATAGGAAAAGCCTATGGAACATAGTGTTTACCGCTCGACACTCAAACATCCAACTTTTCCTCCACGTCACTCGGACGTGACACGTTGAATCCTATAACACCGTCCTGAAAACCAAAATGGGCATACACCCGTCAGTTTGGGCATTTATCGGTGAGTCTTATAATTGTTGTGTACACTGAATTTTGAAAACCTGAAAATGTTCGTGATCATGGAGAATAATAAAAACGTTTTTTTTTTGCGCCACACGAACTTTTATAAATTCCAATGCATATGTGCAGAGTTGCCGAAATTATACTGTAAAAATATTGCATTATTTAATTTAAAAATAATGACAATTCTGGGTATATAATTTGTAACCCAGTATATAAACTGGGTCACAGAAACAAATTTCAAAATGTGTTTTTTTTTTTTCATAGAGAATTAACCTACTCCTCCTCCGTCACAGCGAACAAAAATTCTTTCCTGATTATAAAGATAAATAATGTAACCAATTATAGCTTAGAATATTTCTCCCTAGGACGCTGACGATTTTTGATTAATAAAAAAAAATTTTGTTTTTTGTAGTTGTTAATTTGTCTCTTTTACTACATCAAGATATTTCTAATAGAAAATTCCATCAGCTCAACTAAATGAAAATGAATGTTACCAATGTTACATAAATTTCCTGAAAGACAAAATCATTCAATGTGATATAATACGAAAAATGGATATCGTCATATTTTTCGAAACAGAATGCTTTGTTCCTCGGAGCGAAAGTTTCGCATTCGACGTGTTTACTTACTTTGTCTTTTCACTGTCTTTATGTTCATTTTAAATATGTATATTGGTCATGTTTTGAAGGTCGAAAGAGTATGCGAGAAGCGAAAGAGAGAATGAGAGTGAGAAAGACGATCGAAAGAAATAGGAATGCGAAGAATCCGTAAATATAAGACACATACATCACGATTTTGTGTAGGCTTCGACTTATTCATTTCTTCTTCATATTGCGACGTTTGTTGGGACAGGTCAGTACAGAAGAGTTTTCGATCGTGAACGGATGAGTTGAAGAAGAAGTTCGCGAAACGTTTTGTTTCCGTTGAAACGTGGTTTCCATAGTGGACAAGTTTTGTGTTTGATTTATTCGTTTTTTTTTGTGAATTATTATTTGAATTTTATTAAGACATTCAGATATTTATCTGAAACGTGATTTTTCCCCATTTCTCCACTGTCTTTTTCCATGTTTTGTTCCTTCTTCCGGTTACCATTTGAATTGAGAAAGATCAAATAATTATATTTTTTAAGGCTCTCGTTTGGATAAGCGGAGTCATTCATTATTTTTTCCTATTTGTTGATTAATTCAATAAATATTTTCCGATCCGTTCAATTTCTTTTGCTTCACAAATATAGGAGAATAATCAGTCGTTTGGTTTTTCCTCAGAAAAAAAGTAGCCGAAGCCATCTCCTCATTTTTTTATTTTTTTTTTATACTAAATTCATTTAATTTTTATTTTCATTTGCCTCGGAATTGTAAAAAGATTATCGTTTCTTTTCGTTCGGTATTTGAGAAAAAACTGCAGCGCACATTTCCTTTCTTCTGATATTTATTGTTTTTTACTCCAAATAAATTTCCTTTATTTCCTGTCATAATCCATTTGTTTCCTTGCATCCCAATTATTTTCCGTTTATTAACAAAAAAATGGATCCAACTGACCCACCCCCGCGGAAAAGATCGAAACAATGTAAGCCTTCGATGGCTCCGACAGTTCGGAAGTCTCAAGAACACGAAAATATTCTTGAATTTGATGGCTTGGAAAATCATGACAGAATTGATATTGAAACCACGCGATTGAGTGGTATAAATTTGGATGATACTGACCCCGATAACCCTGCGAATTCCAACACAATCGGTACAGATTCGGCAACTGTTGAAAGTGTTGATCGTGACCCTAAAGAAAAACTGCAAGCTGCAGTTTCAAAAATTGCGTGCTTGGATGGCAAATACTTCAAAGTAGATTTAGAAAAATCAACCATAGATGGTGAAGTTGTGGCTGTGTGCCAGCTTTGTACGCCACCAAGATCGTATAAAGGATCTGTAAGAACAACGTCCAACTCTACATCTCATCTCAAGGTATGTTCTTTTGTTTGTAGGACATGAAATAGCAGATGAACATTGCAGATGGAAGCATATAAAAAATTGCATGCTACTTGAATAATTTAGTTTATTTTTTTGATAACTTTTGCATTATGCTTAAATTGTATTTTGTATGGCAACACCATCGATTCAGCATGGACGGAAAAGTATTTTTCATTTGCATTTTTAGACCATGCACGCTAATATTATGGGTTCGTACAAAGAATACGTTAAAACGAAACGCGGAGCAAAAGTTCCAGTCGCACGTGCACAATGGTCGTGCCGGTTCGATCAAGAGATCTTCGAAGAAAATGTAGCGTCGTTTGTGCTTGACAGCATGACACCCGTCAACATCGTGACGAAATCTTCATTCAGGCAAATTTTCGATGGTAATAATAATAGTTTTATTTTGAAAAAATAATAAATTGAAATAAATGAAAGAACAAACTTTACTTTCGGAGTAGACAAATATTACTTAAAAAAATGCTTTGCAACCAATTCATTTATTAAAAAAAAGTCTGCATTTAAAGGAGCTGTCTAGCTTTTTGCGATAATATTTTTCTTATCCCGAAAGTCAAGTTCGGTACTTTTTTTGCTCCCTCATAGAGGAAGCTATGTGACGGTGAAATTTTTTTTTTTCCAGTTTTCAATGTCAATATGCTTAAAATGTCCCCAAACGTCGAAAAATCATATCTAGAAAAAATGTCCGTATGTGTGTGTGTGTGTGTGTGTCTGTGTGTGTGTGTGTGTGTGTGTGTGTGTGTGTGTGTGTGTGTGTGTGCTGGCACTGTAAAATTCAAATGGTTATAACTCGAGAACGGTTTGAGCTACAAGGCTCTAGTTTTGCACAGATGTTAATCTATACCAGCTCTTCGTTTGCTGAGAATTTTGTCGGGATCGCTAGAAAAATTCGAATTCTACAGCATTTTTAAATTTTCAAAAAAAGGGTGTCACCGCTCTAACTTTCGCAAATTTTAAGATTTATTACTAATTTTTTTTTGTAATTAGAGTATCATAATAGGAAGGTTGGTATTGAATTTGGGAAATATCGGTTGAGCGGTTTAAATTTTATGAGTTTTTGAATTTTACGAAAATATTATTTTTTCGAAAAATCGTTTAACCACTTTAATTTGTGCAAATGTTATAAGATATGGTAAATAAGTCTGTGCTTCTTCTATACTTTCCAGCAAAGTTGTTGTAATTATATAATTTAAATACAAATACAAAAAACGTAGCAAATTGAAAGTTGCAACATGTTTTTCTCGTGACTCGTCATTCAGATTTTTTCTGACGTGACTTCAGTGACGTGAAAGAGTCGAGGTTCGGAAGAGACGTCAGAACTCGATCGCGTGAAGTTTAAGTTTGAAAAAAAGAGAGAGAGAGAAATAGAGAGAGAGAGAGAGAGAGAGAGAGAGAGAGAGAGAGAGAGAGAGAGAGAGAGAGAGAGAGAGAGAGAGAGAGAGAGAGAGAGAGAGAGAGAGAGAGAGAGAGAGAGAGAGAGAGAGAGAGAGAGAGAGAGAGAGAGAGAGAGAGAGAGAGAGAGAGAGAGAGAGAGAGAGAGAGAGAGAGAGAGAGAGAGAGAGAGAGAGAGAGAGAGAGAGAGAGAGAGAGAGAGAGAGAGAGAGAGAGAGAGAGAGAGAGAGAGAGAGAGAGAGAGAGAGAGAGAGAGAGAGAGAGAGAGAGAGAGAGAGAGAGAGAGAGAGAGAGAGAGAGAGAGAGAGAGAGAGAGAGAGAGAGAGAGAGAGAGAGAGAGAGAGAGAGAGAGAGAGAGAGAGAGAGAGAGAGAGAGAGAGAGAGAGAGAGAGAGAGAGAGAGAGAGAGAGAGAGAGAGAGAGAGAGAGAGAGAGAGAGAGAGAGAGAGAGAGAGAGAGAGAGAGAGAGAGAGAGAGAGAGAGAGAGAGAGAGAGAGAGAGAGAGAGAGAGAGAGAGAGAGAGAGAGAGAGAGAGAGAGAGAGAGAGAGAGAGAGAGAGAGAGAGAGAGAGAGAGAGAGAGAGAGAGAGAGAGAGAGAGAGAGAGAGAGAGAGAGAGAGAGAGAGAGAGAGAGAGAGAGAGAGAGAGAGAGAGAGAGAGAGAGAGAGAGAGAGAGAGAGAGAGAGAGAGAGAGAGAGAGAGAGAGAGAGAGAGAGAGAGAGAGAGAGAGAGAGAGAGAGAGAGAGAGAGAGAGAGAGAGAGAGAGAGAGAGAGAGAGAGAGAGAGAGAGAGAGAGAGAGAGAGAGAGAGAGAGAGAGAGAGAGAGAGAGAGAGAGAGAGAGAGAGAGAGAGAGAGAGAGAGAGAGAGAGAGAGAGAGAGAGAGAGAGAGAGAGAGAGAGAGAGAGAGAGAGAGAGAGAGAGAGAGAGAGAGAGAGAGAGATGATGATGATGATATTTATTTTTATGCCCAAGCATTGCTAAAGGGCAAAAATTCATTTTGATACATTTTAGAGTTTCACTTATGCTACATTTTCTGGTTCAATTTACAGTTTGTTTAAAGTCACTATTTTCTCTCTACAATAGCTCACTTTCAAGGCCATAATACATAACGAATACACATCTACAACAATTTGCTGTCATTACTATCGGCACAGTAGCCGGACAAATAGAAAAGTTTTGATACATTTATAAGAGTTTCACTTATGCTACATTTTAAAGTTCAATTTACAGTTTGCTTAAAGTCATTATTTTCTCTCTACAATAGCTCCCTTTCATAATACATAACTAAAAACACGTCTACAACGATTTGCTTTCATTACTATCGGCACAGTAACCAGACGAAAATAGAAAATATCGCAGAGGAGTGAAAGGCAGTCGCAGGCATAAAAAAATACAGATAAAAATACAGATAAAAAGTCACTAATGCACTGAGTTTTGTGTGACGGTCTCGCAGAGTTCCTAATGACAATAGTAGTAATACTTACGATGCACTCATTTTAATCACACGAAGCATGGCCCTTAGAGAGTATTGTACTTTAAGACTAGGCAGCATCAAGTTCGTTTTGAACCAACAGCTTAAATAAACGCGTTTTGAAGATAGTTAGAGTTTCAGCAGAGGTGACCTGTCCTGGCAAAGAGTGCCACAGATACGATGCTGAAAGGCGAAAGGAATTGTGGTAAGTGGACGTCCGGTGTATAGGAATATAAAATACATCATTTTCACCATGCGATCGGACAGATCGTCTCAACAAAGGGTCAGCAAGCGGCAGAAGCTGCACAAGATAATCAGGTCCATTGCCGTGAAATATTTGGTAACATGCTATTCCTAAAAAATACGTGCGACGATTTTTGATAGAAAGCCAATTTAATTTGCGTCGATACGGTGTGATGGACTCATCCCTGCGAAGATTAAAGATAAACCGAACGCAGCAGTTCATCAGCCTCTGGAGTTTAAGATTTTGCTCAGCTGTTGCGTCATTATATACCAGGCAGCAGTAGTCAAAGATTGGCATTACGAGAGTATTTATCGCTATAATTCTCACCGAAGTCGGAAGCGAGTTTTTGTGGTATTTTAGTTTGTATAAAGTAGAGTGAACTTCCGTGAGATGCTGCTTATTTGTTTTGTCCAGGATAGATCTGATGTTAGGATAATTCCGAGATTGCGAACTTCAGAAACATAAGGAAGAGTAGTAATGCCCAATTTAATAGAAGGATACGTCGCGAAGTCAATGGATCGTATATAAGAATTGCTGCCGACGACAAGCGCTTTCGTTTTGGAAGAATTTAGTGTTAGACCGTTTGCCTGAGCAAAAGTCATAACGACATTCACATCATGGCTCATTTTGGCTACTGCATCGTTCATTTCAGACGGGGAAAAGTGATAATAAATTTGTAGGTCATCAGCGAAGAGCATGCGTTTAGAGTATTTTAAGTCTACACCAATATCATTTATGTATAAGGTGAACAGAAGAGGGCCTAGGACAGAGCCCTGTGGAACTCCACGCGTTACATTCTTCCAGGAAGATTTGATACCCTGATTGTCCACAACTGCCTGAGTTCGCCCGACCAAGTACGAGTACATCCAAGTAAGAAAACAGTCAGAGAAACCTAACGCTTTGAGCTTTACAAGTAGCGGCAGATGGGGAACAGTATCAAACGCCTTACTGAAGTCAAACAAAATTAGTAGTGTAAGCTTGCGCTCATCGATAGCTAGACGAATATCATCGGTAACTTTTAGCAGGGCCGTCTGAGTGCTGAAGGTTGCACGAAAACCAGACTGGAAAGGGTCCAATAAATTATACGATTTCAGGAATGCCACAATTCTAGAGTGAACAATACGCTCAAAGATTTTGGAGAACTCAGGGAGATTTGCGATAGGACGTGTGTCAGAGGGAGAACGAGGGGTGTTCAGCTTTGAGAGAGGTCGCAGAAGAGCCCGCTTCCATGTAACAGGAAAATGCGAAAGTCGTATCGACTCATTAAAAATCCGTGTAAGAGTGGGCACAATAGCGCTGCTCGCTTTGGCAATACAAAAGGGTGAGACCCCGTCCGACCCTTGACTCAATGATGTAGACTTACGTCCACACAGTTGACGGCGTACTTCGTCAGGGGTTATATCGAAGAATCGGAAGGCTGGGTAGTGCGGTGCAATGGCAGAGATCGTGGAGCGGAAAAGTTCATAGTCTAAGGGCGGATCAGATCCGGCTACCGAAGCATAGTACACATTAAGCTCCTCGGCCGAAAAAAAGTGGAGTGGAGAGGACAGTTTTGGCTTTGCAAGGCCAAGACTGGTCAGTTCATTCCATAGTTTCGTCACATCACTCACACCAGTCAATCTGTTTGTAATATAGGTGCTTTTAGCTTCTCTAATGGCCATGGTTACGCGATCTCTAAAGTGCCGGTAAATCGTAAAAGCTAGTATATTTTGCGAACGTTTTGCGTGTTTGTAAAGACGATTTCGTTCCCTTATCATGTCTTTGAGCTCAAGAGTGAACCACGGAGTTGGTTTTCGCTTTATTGTTAGCAAGCGGACGGGAGCATGCTTGTCAAACGCACTCATTAATAGCATTGAAAAGTGATCCACAAAATCGTTGAAGACCTGAGATGTCGCTAGCTCAGATAAAGAGAGTTGCAATAGCGAGTGATCTACAGTCTGACAAAATTTATGCTCATCGAAACTTCTAATGCAGCGCCGCAACATGCTTCTGCTCGGTGCAATGCTATTCGTTTCAAGACCAATAGTAATTTCAATAGAGTCATGACCAGCTATAAATGGTGCTGAAGATTTTTTTATAACTTATCAATCTGCTTTCAGAATCAAGAATGGCAACGTCTAGTAAAGAATCACAGTATGATGTATGATAAGTTGCACCCGAAGGGATTAGCTAAAGAGATTGTGAAAAAATAAATTCCCGTAGAAACTGCGATTCGAAGTTATCGATGAGCAAGTTACAATTTAAATCGCCAGTAATAACAATATTTTTGTACGCATGGGAGTGACGCGCGAATGCGGTAATAAAATCGGTGAAAAGTCTGGCTTTAGGCCTTCTATACATACATGTAAAAAGAATTGCGTCACCTCGTTCCGGACGAATCTCTAAGAGCAGAAATTCTGGAGAGTTTGAGAATTTAGCTGGAGAGGACTCCAGTACTTTGGCTTTAAGCGAGTTGTGTAAATAGCAAGCCAAACCTCCCCCAACCTTACCCTCACGATCGTTTCTAATAATAAAATAGTCCGGAAGATTAATAAGAGGGTCTTGAATAAGATTGTGAAGCCATGTTTCAGAAATAGATATAATGTGAAAAAAGCGATCGTGCAGGAAAGATTTAAGAACGTCCAAATGTCCCGGAAGAGAGTTTGCATTGAATTGAAGTATATTAAGCTGAGTAAGATTTTGCGATGGAGAGCCGCAGCTTATGGGGTTTTGCGAGGATAGTCATTTTACATTGTTAAGGTCGTCAATCGTTGAAATTTCATGGCGCGGTTTTCCAGTGTCTTTTCGAGCATATATAGTGAAACGATTTTCCCACACATGGTTTATACCGAGTTCTTTTTTCTTGTCACGACATTTATGCAAAAGATCAAAAACTTCTTTAGAGAGAAATTCGTTAATGAAAATTTTTCCTGCACCAGCACCAGTACACACCTCGCTCAATAACAAGTCTCTCTTTGCACGTTTAGCTTCGATGACCGCATCCCTGGCTGCCGCCGAGGTTACCGTTATTGCAATCGAGAATGATTTTTGGTTTACGCTTGAACTTGGTTGAGCGCGATCAGCAGCAGCTTTTCTTATCATAGGCCGAGCGGAGTGTACGAGAGGAATAATCTCGGGAATCGCAAGAGTACGGAGTATTTTTGCAAAAAGTTCTTTAGGCTCGTCCTGAACTCCTATAGGCAATCCGGAAACTACTAGTTTATTTGAACAGTCATTTCGATTCGTTAGATCCGATTTAAGCGAGGTCATTTCTTGACGGAATTGAGATTGCAAATCATCAATTCTCTGGGAGTTAGTAGTGTTAAGCCCAAACGTGTCGTGAGAGGGCGGAGAGGAACTCTCGAACAAATAAATAAAATAAGGATTTGGAATAGCTATCAAAGCGCTAGGCGCACCTATTATGGTCAGTTTGGATATAGATTCATTAGGAAGAGAATTAGGGGTTTAAATGAGATAGAAAGAAGTAACAGAATGACACTCGGTATATTTTAGGGGTTACAACGGTGATTACAGAGTATTGAGCCGAAAAGAGTGTTATTGAAGTCTTCTTTCGCTTAGTTTACAATTATCAGTTACAGATGTAGTAGAATATAATATAAGTCGAATTTACTTTCCTGTTTGAACGCAATTTGAGTCGTGCTGACGCAGCGCGTAGCGGGTCTCCTCGAAGACAGTGTAGTCGGCACACTCACGTACACAAATTACGCGAAACGTAGATTTTGAGATAATATAGAAAATATGGAAAGCGATGAATATAAGAGTTGAAGTATAAATTGAGTTCTTTTATGAGTCCTTAAACGGTTTTCAAGATGTGGTGAAAACGCTGCACCGCAGTGCCTCACTAACCCTCGGGCAGTGATGCTTGATCGCGAAGAATCGAAGACGCGTAATCGGAACTATCTTGCAAAGACCGGAATAAGGCTCGCAACTCCAAGCAACTAGTACTTGGAGAAGGTCTGCTTGAGTCGACGATGGAGGAAAGACTAATTAAACATTTTGGTTGCTTCTCTTTCGTTAATGATTCCGTTAGGGGATATTTGATGAGTCGGCAACTGTGATGGTGAAGTGTCATGCAGTGCATTGGCCTGAGCGGCGAAGCAATATTCCGATTTCTGCAAGATTGTCTTTTGCAAGTCTTAGCATTTTGAGTGCTTTGTGGATTTCGCAATATCGGTTCATTGTCCGGGGGTTCATCGGCATCGGCATTGGGCGATGACCTTTGTTACTATTATTACCTTATATTTCTAATTTATAATGATTTTTGAAATAAATGGCTCGGCCATAACATCCCCCTCCTTAGATTGAAGCACCGGATTCGAATCTGTGTGCTTCAACAGACTCGTCCTCGAGTCGATAAAACATATATAAGGAATATAAGGAATAAGAGTTTTATAAGGTTGTGAAAAAGAAAATTCGGGTTCAACATCCCCCTCCTTAGGTTGGAGCACGGGATTCGAATCATGCGCTTCAACCGACTCGCGCTTGAGTGAACCGGTAGATACAGAATTTTATGTTATTAAATAAATGTTGCGACGATTGTGAATTTATATATGTGCGAAGATGTCCCGGGCTAGTAGTCGAAAAGGGCATGGATGTCGATGTCCGAGATGATTTTCCGCGTTGCAGTGGTGATTTTTAGGTCTGGAAGCCGTTCATAGAAAAGACCTGGATGATCGGGCATTTCTTGTAGTTGGTAACCTGGTCCAGAATAATTCGGTAAGATGACTACCGAGAACACCATAAAAATCGAGTACCACAGGTGCATGATTCGGACCTGTAACAGATTCTTGGGTCGTGATTATTAGTAAGCCAATTTGATTTTGTTGGGATGTTTCATTTCAGGCTTGCCACGATCATTAAGATATATTATGTTCCCCTTTTCTGTGATTTCCGTTATTTCATACGGACCACGGTACTGGGCGTCTAACTTGCTCTTACGAGGTTCTTGTAACACATACACATCGTCGCCTATTTCGAAAGAAACAGGGTTTATGTGTCGATCATATTGTTCTTTAGATAGTCGTTTTGCTCTGTCGAGATTTTTCGTCGCGGTTCGTCGGATTTCGTCGAGTCGAGTTACAAAGTCTGTCATGTATTCAGTATATGTGTCGATTCTTTCTGGGGACGGGAATGCGGAAATCGATCGCGAAATTTTTCCGTACATGAGTTCGTAAGGGCTGAAATTTGTTCCCGAATGAACTGAGGTGTTATAAGCAAACATTGCGAATGGAAGAAGGTCATCCCAGTCGTCAAAACGATCATGGAAGGCTCTCAAATATTCAGCCAGGACGGCGTGACTTCGTTCTAGCGATCCGTTTGACTGAGGGCGGTACGCGGTGGTCGTCACTCTTTGGACCTTAAAAATCTCAGCTAACTGCTCGAAGAGCTTACTGGTAAACGCGGTACCACGATCGGTCAAGATGGTTCGTGGTGGACCGTACAAGGCGATCCAGTTTTTGGATAACGCTAACGCTAAAGTCTCAGCTTTGATGTTCGGTACGGGTATAGCTGCACAGAATTTTGAGAGGTTATCTTGGATGGTTAGGATGTGTCTATTTCCTTTGGGCGTGGTGCGAAGAGGACCAACGGTGTCTAGGGCGATTTTCTCCAAAATTTCGGAAGGTGTATCCGTGATGAGCATCGGTTCTCGAGTTTTGATTCTCACGAGTTTTTCTTGTTGGCATACTTTGCATTGACGTACGAAATTTTCGGTGTCAACTTTCAATCCCTTCCATTGATAACGTTCACGCAATCGTCGGTAGGTTTTAGTTATTCCTTTGTGACCTCCCGCGAGACTTTCGTGTGCCTCACGGATTATGGCCTCACGTTGTTCTGGCGGTGGATCGATTTGGATTACTCCGTTACAGATCGTGATATTTATGTTTAATCCGTGGAACGTGCATTCGAGTAGTTGTTTGAGAACGTCGTATGGTATGAGTTCTAAGTCGTCGCCGGGTTTGGATATCCGCAATGACTGGATGTTATAATGCTCCAATGCAACGCGTAGCTGTTGTAGAGACTGGACGATGTCTTGAAACGTTGGTTTGACAGAGTCGTGTTGTTTGTTGACGACACTGAAAATTTTGAAGTTTCCTATCGGGGTCACAGCTACTTGACCCTTGACTAGGTTTTGGTCGCATAGGTTTGCCGTGTCTATTTTCCCCAGATCAGAGAGCAGGGTGGTGATTGGGTTGGGAGACTGGCAATTCGTGCTGATGAAATGGGCGATGTTGTCTTTGTGATAGGTCAGACCTTCGCGACACTGTTTTATCTCACAGTTTGTTGTGGTTTCAGGAGGGCTGTCATAGTTCTCCGTGTCGCTTGAGTCTGCATCAATAAACGCTGTCTGAGTTTCGTGTTCCTTTATAGCCCCGCTTGGCTCCGCTGCCGGTTTTCTTGGTTCCTGGGGGAGTATAGCCCGTTCCTCGGTGTTTTCCGGTAACTTGTAGACGGGTGCTTTCGGGACTGTTGTTGACGTTCCCGGTAGAGGACTTGATTTGGCCATGGGTCTATAAGTTGGAAGAGGAGTAGGGATCGTGGATTTACGCGTGCTAGGGACTATATGCGAGATTTCAGTTGTGTTTGCGGCAGGAGGAACAGTTGGGATTGTGGGTTCCGGAACTGTGGCACCGTGTTCTTTCAGGGCGCTTCGAAGATCTTGTATACAGCGATATCCCTTTTCCAGCAGGTACTGTAAGTCTTCTGGAGATGACGGATAATCTTCGATCTCGGCGATTTCATCTTGTTCATCTCGCATGCGTATAGATTCATCAAAACGGGAAAATGACTTTCTCAGATCTTCCAGGAATCCTTCTGATGGTTTCGACGGGTTACTCTCGGGTTCTGATTTCTCCAGAGTAAGTGTTCTGTCAGCTATCGGTTCAGATTCTGTTTCACTGGAAGCTGGAGCGGTGATCTCGATGATAGGGTTTACCAAGTCTGGTTCCGATTCTGGTTCGACTTCTGGCATGAACACCTCATTGCAGGATTCTTCGGATTCGATGGAGTCGACCGAAGGTTCAGGTGTATTGCTGGATTTTTCCAGGCTGGGTATCATGCTGCGATGGGAAGTCGATATCGGTGGAACGTTCTCGGTTGATGATTCCTCGCTCCAGATTTCGGAATTCGGCTCTTTGTAGGTGGCGCAACGAGCGCCAGGCCGGATGTCCTCTCGACGCTTGACTCGGGTGCCAATCGACTCAGGATTTGGTTTAGATGTCGTCTTGGTTCCTGTTGATTTTGACGGCCCCTGGTCTGTTAGTGCGCGTGGTCGAGCTGGTCGGCGAAGGATCGATATCGGTGGAGTCGGTCCTCCCTTTGTGCGTGGTTTAGAGCTAGTTGGTTGGACCGGGAATGCCATGACAGTGTTGACTGGAACGGGGTTACGTGACAGAGCGTCGGCGTTCTGGTTAAGTTTGCCCGGTTTGTATTTGGTGACAAAATGGTAGTCTCCAACTTTGGCTCTCCAACGTGCACGCCGGCTGGATTGATCCGTCATGTTGTGCAGCCATGCAACGACTTGGTTATCGGTGACCAGGGTGAACGGACGACCGTAAAGATATGGTCGGAAGTGTCCTATTGCCCAGGTAGCCGCTAAACACTCCTTGTCGTTGCTATGGTAATTCTTCTCGGCAGGGTTGAGAGTCCGGGATGCGTAAGCGACAGGTCGTTCCTCGCCGTCAATTATTTGGCTCAAAACTGCACCTAGGCCAGCATCCGAGGCATCTGTTGCCAATAGAAAGGGTTGGCTGAAGTCCGGGTATTGGAGGACGGGTTTAGAACAGAGGGCTTCGCGGATGGCATCGAAACTCGTCTGTTCCTTTTCGGTCCATTCGAATTTCTTGTCCTTCCTCAGGAGATCGCTCAAGGGTTTTGCTTTGATGGCGAAGTCCTTGATAAATCGCCGATAATAATTGGCGAACCCGTTAAATCGTTGTACCTCCTTGACATTGGTAGGCGCAGGGTAATTCCGAACTGCGTCGATCTTCAATGGGTCAGGTCGGACTCCGTCACGAGAAATGATGTGGCCCAGATATGTTACATCTGTACGAAGAAATTGACATTTTTCGGTCTGCAAGGTCAGGTTACATTGTCTCAATCTGGTGAAAAGATTCCGAGCCCGTCGTGCATGTTCTTCAAGGGACGGGGCATAGATGATGACGTCGTCGAGGTAGACAAAGAGTTCGATCCCATTGAGTCCGGTCAGGGCGACGTTCATGTGTCGTTGGAAGACCGGCGGTCCATTCCGCAGTCCAAAGGGCATGACCGCGAATTCGTAGTGGCCCTCTGGTGTGGAAAATGCTGTTTTGGGCCGATCCTTGGGGTCTAACTCGATTTGATGGAATCCGCTCGCCAGATCGAAGATACTAAAATACCTTGCTCCTCCAAGTTGGTCCAAGATGTCAGTGATGTTGGGTAACGGATAAGCGTCTGGTAGAGTTTTTTCATTGAGCGCACGATAATCGATGACGACACGCCATTTGCGTTTACCGTCTGCTCCTGCTTTTTTCGGGACAATCCATAGAGGAGAATTGTACGGCGAAGTGCTGGGATAAATTTTTCCTTCGGTCAGCAGTTTGTCCATTTGCTTTTTGATTTCTTCTTTGTGGACCATAGGGTAACGATATTGACGGGTGTTGATTGGAAGGTCGTCGGTTGTGGCAATCGTGCACTTCATGAGGTTCGAACGGCCCAGCTTGTCTCCAGGAAGGTGGAAACGATCAGGATACGCGGCAATGAGTGAGCGTATGCTTTCGGCCTCTTCATCATTGAGGTAATCGAGTTTCAGTAGGTCTTGGATCGCTGTGACTCGATCTTTCCCCAAAATGGCACTTTCATCTGGTGAGTCGGTGTCGGAAATCTCCTCAGGTGGTCCACGATATTCAAAGGGTATCAAGGACTGGGGCGGAATTTCCAAATCGACGTCCTGTTCCGTTGTATTGATGGCCATGACGTAACAGGTATCACTGTTATTTTTCACGGCGGCTTCGCCGAGAAATATGCCGTCGTCAGCTATTAATCGAGGTAAGTAACCTTCCTCGAGCGTCGTGTGTTTTAGATTTATTTTAATCGGTTGACGCGTGCGAGCACGGATGGAAATGTGCGTCGGTGGTTCGCTGACATTTGCTGACTCAGGCGTGTCAGGTGTCTCGGGGGGCACTGACTCGATCGTACTTGCAGTGAAATTATGAACTCGTCGTTTCTCGTATTCGGAAACGAAGAAGATAGGTTTTGTCGGACGACTGGCGATAATTAATGCGTTATGGTTATACGAGATTTCTCCTTTTTCTTGTTCGAGATAATCTTCGCCTAGTATGCCTACACCTGGTGAAGGGAGTGTCGTCCTAAACACATAGAATTTCACGGGTTGATCGAAAATTTTTACCGTCGCTGTACCGATGGCTGTTAGCATTTCGTTATCCGAGATACCAAATACTCCCACCCGATCGTCTGTATCGATCATGGTATCTCCGCAAAGGGCTGCGACTTCTATCATGTTAATAACCGCGCCGCTATCAACCAAAAATCTCGCTTTTCGAATTTTTATTTCCGGGGCGCTTATTTGCACCACGGCCTTCGGCTGCCGCGTGTTCTTTTTTAAATTGACGGTTACGACTGGAAGTTCACGGCCGGGGTTTGACGCGATTTCTGAGGAGCAGTCGTCGACGCGTCGTTCGGACGACTGGGTTTCTCGTTTAAAGACAATTTTTCCATTTTGTCATCGAGTCTAGGTGAAGGAGAATTGTTTCTATCTCGGGAAGAATTTCGCGGCGATTCCGATCTACGTCTGTCAGATGGTTTTCGGTCTCGTCGGCGTTCGCGTGAGAATTTATCTCGATCGTCATAACGGGTTTCGCGTCTCAGTATACTCTTAGGGGGAGTAGGACTTCGGTCGCGTGTAGTCGTATTCGGATCTTTGAGTCGTCGGGAATAGTTCAAGGGTTTTTGACAGTCTGTGCATTGTCCGTCAATGTAGATTGTATAAGCGCGACGATGCGGCGAGAAATCTCGACTGTCTCGGGATCGAGATCGACTGTCATCATCATCAGACGAACTATCACGGTGATATTTGTTCCGTCGGGACTCTCTATAATCTTTACGAGCAGTTATTCGGCTACGTGAACGCCGAATTCGTTGTTCATTTTTCTGGGCTAGCGCTAGAGCAGCATCAAAGGTCGCGGGGTCACGACTTAAAACATAACTTCTTATGGAGTCGGGCAATCCGTCTATGTAAACATCGAGGGCACGGGACTCAAGTCTGCGTTTTGTAGAAACTGCGACCGTTGCACCCTCGGTTTCCTCGATTTCGCTGACTGCTTGTCGAATATAACGCTGAAGACGGGAATAGAAATCTGATACGTCTTCATCGGTTCTCATACGTGCATCGAGAAGACGACTGCGATAATACTCGTAGTCTAAACCGGGGGAGAATTTTTCTTTAAGTGTTTTCAAAATCTGTTTTACGGAAGTGAATGTTTTTCCTTCCACATGACTTCGAGCTTTGCCTCGAAGTCGGGCTAAAATTCCATTGATAAGTCTAGTTTCACTTCCTTCGAGAAGCCCTTGTTGTAATGATTTTATTTCGGTTTCGTAATCCGAAAATTTACTATCTTTCCCATCGTATTTGGGAATTTTGTCAACTGCATCTTTAACGGCAAGATAATCTAAATAATCTTGCAGAAATCGGAATATTGCTTCGCCGCTCAGGCCAATGCACTGCATGACATTTCACCATCACAGTTGCCGACTCATCAAATATCCCCTAACGGAATCATTCACGAAAGAGAAGCAACCAAAATGTTTAATTAGTCTTTCCTCCATCGTCGACTCAAGCAGACCTTCTCCAAGTACTAGTTGCTTGGAGTTGCGAGCCTTATTCCGGTCTTTGCAAGATAGTTCCGATTACGCGTCTTCGATTCTTCGCGATCAAGCATCACTGCCCGAGGGTTAGTGAGGCACTGCGGTGCAGCGTTTTCACCACATCTTGAAAACCGTTTAAGGACTCATAAAAGAACTCAATTTATACTTCAACTCTTATATTCATCGCTTTCCATATTTTCTATATTATCTCAAAATCTACGTTTCGCGTAATTTGTGTACGTGAGTGTGCCGACTACACTGTCTTCGAGGAGACCCGCTACGCGCTGCGTCAGCACGACTCAAATTGCGTTCAAACAGGAAAGTAAATTCGACTTATATTATATTCTACTACATCTGTAACTGATAATTGTAAACTAAGCGAAAGAAGACTGCAATAACACTCTTTTCGGCTCAATACTCTGTAATCACCGTTGTAACCCCTAAAATATACTGAGTGTCATTCTGTCACTTCTTTCTATCTCATTTAAACCCCTAATTCTCTTCCTAATTAATCTATATCCAAACTGACCATAATAGGTGCGCCTAGCGCTTTGATAGCTATTCCAAATTCTTATTTTATTTATTTGTTTGAGAGTTCCTCTCCGCCCTCTCACGATACGTTCGGGCTTAACACAAGTGTTGCAAGACGTTGGATTGAGAGGGGCAGTGAGTGCCAAAAGTAAATCCCAGACAGCACGAAGGACTTGCGAAAAGTAGTGGTACGATGGCCGGGAATGAAAAAGGTATCCGGCACGACTTGCCGTGAGGGGCGAAGTGATTCAGGCGCAGGGGTAAACAATTCAGTAATGTAGGAAGGGGCCGAGCCGAGCAATACATTGAAAACGCCGATGCCCAGAAAATAGAGACGCCTTGACTTGATGCTTAGCCAGCACAGTTCGCGTCGATAAGGAGAGATGTGCACATCCCTCCGGAGGTCAAATATGAAGCGAATGGCACAATTTACAAGACGCTGTAAGGCCAGTTCCTGTTCATCGGTGAGATCGACGAAGACAAGACAGCAATAATCTATTATGGGGAGAATCAAAGATGAGACAAGGATAATGCGCAGTTTCCTGGAAAGAGTATTGCGACGATATTTGAGTTTGAACAAGGTGAAGTGGACGCGCTTGGGAATGGATAGGATGTGTTTGTGCCAGGAGAGATTTGAGGACATAGTCACGCCGAGATTTCGCGCTTCATTAACGTATGGCAAGGTTATGTTGTTTATAGTGATCGGGGGCAGATGCGCAAAATTGATGCGATTGATGAATGTTCCGGTGCCCAGTATCAGTATTTTCGACTTTGAGAGGTTTAGTTGCAGTTCATTGCATTCAGCGAATTGTGCAATGGTTTCGACATCGCAATTGATTTTAGCAATAGCCTCAGGAAGGAGCGAAGGGGGGCAACTTAGGTAGATTTGCAGATCATCGGCAAATATAAGATGCTGCGAATACCTGAGATTATCACCAATATCGTTTATAAAAAGGGAAAAGAGCAGGGGACCGAGCACCGATCCTTGAGGCACACCTGTGGTTGTGCGAAGCCACTCAGAACACTGCCCGGCTCCGTCTGTCACTGCTTGCATCCTGCCAGTTAAGTAGAAATAAAGCCAATGCAAAGATTTGTCACCAAAACCAAATGAACGCAGTTTAGAAAGAAGAATGGAGTGGGAAACAAGATCGAAAGCTTTGCTAAAGTCGAAAAGGACAAGAAGAGTGACTTTCCGCTCATCGACAGCTTGTCGAATATCGTGGCAGACACGCAGCAGAGCAGTTTGGGTACTAAAACCTTTGCGGAAGCCTGATTGTCGAGGATCGAGTAGCTTATTAGCGTTGATGTAGGCGGTGATTTGGTTGTGAGCAATGCGTTCGAGCAGTTTGGAAATAGCAGGCAGGCTGGCAATCGGGCGACAGTCAGAAATTGACTTGGGTGGATTCGATTTTAGCAATGGTTTTATATGTGCGCGCTTCCAGGCAGTCGGGAAATAGGCGGAATCGAACGATGCATTGAAAAGTTTTAGAAGCAGCGGGATTAAGGTGGGAAGTGCAGAGGTAAGAGCAAACGCAGAGATCCCATCGGGACCTGCTGCGAGAGACGACGATGGTGAATTACTGATGACGGACAGTAGGCTCTCGGCAGTGACTGGGGAGAACTCGAATGGAGCCCGGTCAAGACTCAGTGGCGCAATGTTTAGTAGGAAGGACTCGAAGACGACGTGCGGAGCAGAGCTTGATATGTTAGCAAAGAATGTATTCAGGTCGTTTACAGTAAAATAATTAGAGCAAGAAGCAGTTGTTGATTTGGCAAGACCGAGACCCTTGAGCTCTGACCAGACCCGTGAAGGATCAGTTAAGCCAGATAGCCTCGTTACACAGTACTCGTCCTTCGCCTGTCTGAGATCTAGTGTTAGTTTGTCTCTAAATTCTCTATAAGTCGCAAGGCTGCGCGGGTTGCCGGATCGAATTGCTTTCTTATAAAGTGAATTCTTAGTCTTTATGCGTTGCTTGAGTTCGTTGGTAAACCACGGGACACGGGGTTTAGATACACTAAAAGTACGAAGGGGGGCAAGTGTGTCGAACGCTGAAATAACTGCGGTGTTCATTTCACTCACAAAGTTATCAATGGCCCTAGCCGATGCGTTTTCAATTGTCAACGAGTTAACCGATCGTGAGAGCAGGTTACGGAAAGTTGTCGCGTTGAATTGCTTGGTGCAGCGCCGGGTTATAGTTCGAATAGGTCGTGCGTTGCATTCAAAGGCATACTCGAGTTCGATTAAATCATGACCTGCGATAAACGGTGTCTCGCTTTTCGTGAACCGACGTAGTTTGTCAGCAGTGTCGATGAGAAAGACGTCGAGCCACGAGTGAGACGAAGACGTATGGAAAGTCGCCTCTGATTCTACTAAGTGGAGAGAGTGCGCAAAAACAAGATCCCTAAGCGAGGAGGATTCAGGGGTTTGCGAGAGAAGATTGCTGTTTAGATCTCCTGTTGATATAAAATTTTTGTAAGTGGGCAAGTATAGCATTAGGGCGGTGAAAAAGCCGTTAAGGAAGTGGCCTTTGGGGCGCCGATACAATACAACGAGAAGCAGCGGGTCCCCCAGCGAGGAGCGCAGTTCAAGCATTATGAATTCGGGTTCATTGAGTGAGACATTCGGAGATAGTTCAAGTAGTTTTATATTTAGCGAGTTGTGCAAATAAACAGCTACTCCACCGCCGCGACTACAGTCACGATCGTTGCGAATTAGGTTGTAATTATCGAGTTTAACAAGACTATCCGGAACACGAGAATGTAGCCAAGTTTCGGTTATGGCAATGACGTGAAAAAATTGATCATTACCGATGAAGTGGGATGTGAATTGATCAAAATGAGCTAGTAAAGAGTTGGCGTTAAAGTGGGCAACAGTGATGGCTTGAGTGTTGCAAGAAACGGGGGTCGCTGAAATAGTCGGATTTGATAGATCGTGGCTGTGCCTGGTCGGTGGGAGTCAGATGATCTGATCGAGATCAGCCTCGGAGCAGATCATTATTGGGGGAGAGCCATAGGTCTTGCGAGCGTAAATAATTCCGGATTGAGTGAAACAAGTCTTCCAGCCCTTCTCGGTAACTCGAGCCCTAGCGCGCTTCCGAAGAGTGTAAATGTGTGATGGGAGGTGATCATTGACGTAAATCGGGCCTTGGTTAGGAAGATCAAATACTTCACCAACCGTTAAGCGTTTTTTGGCTCGTTTCTTGCTAAGTAGCTGTTCGTGAACAATCGGGGATTTGAGCGTGACTAAGAATGTTTTTACGGATTGGCTGGGCGCAGTATTTGTACCTGCAGAAGCACGGCCATTGTTAAGTGGGGCAGTCTTAGGTGGTAAAATTCTTATGTCGGTTACATCGTTAATGAAATCAGGTGACTCAAACGCAGTGAAGACCACACATACGTTGATTCAATGAAATTGAATTTTCTTTTATAATATCTATGATACAATTTATTTATGGTTAAATTACAGGCAATAAGAGATAAAAGGTGGGCTCGCCAGCGCCGCAAGAACTTGGGTTACGGGATGCCGCCAATATTTGAAGGTAGCCACGAAAATTCAATGCAGCATCCCGAATAGCCCCAGGGCATAATCCCAGGAAGGCCAGCGCGCCCCTCCCGCGTAAGTGTGAACTTCAAATTCATTAAATTCTAGTATTAAATCACCGAATACTTTGACTGCCCGATTAAGAAAATAAGTTCGAGAAGGTTCAACATTGACAAAATGTCGTACATTATGTGACCACGGGGAAAAAAGCTTGGACAAGTCCATTTGTTAGTGATCCCCGTTTCCATTTGTTCTCACAGGAAAATCTAACCCTCCCTAAAAAAAAAATTGCAAACGCCAACAAAATGAAAAATTAAAAAAAATTCAAGAATCTTAAGAAAAATACAAGAAATGCAAGAATGAGAGAAAAAAGTTGGTAGAAAGCTATTCGCTCCGCACCGAAAATTCTGATATCTATAAAAAAACAAGTATTCCCTGTTTGAAAATCATGTTGATGTCTGAAAATCAATTAACGAGAAAAAAGAAAATCTTCCAAAAAGACACGTCTAAAAAAAAAGAAACCCCTCAATACAAAATCGCTAATCGACAGAAAAACTTCATACAAAAATACAAAATTAAAGTTTGCCATCGTATGTTGATCATAACAAAGTTTTTGTTTTTTTAATGTGAATTTTTTTGATTTCAGCGAACGGAACAAAAATAGGCGACACATGGAAAAATTCGAAAAATGTTTATTGTTTTGCGAAGCCACGAGTGGAAAAGCAATTTTTTTGTAATATGTGGCGAAATACCACTCAGGAACGAATTATTTATTTGTAAATTTTTGTTTATTGCGCGTTTTTTGTACGTTTATTGCACGTTTTTTTTTCTCCCGTGGCGTATACATCAATTCTGAGTGGAAAAATAAATTATTTACGTTCGTCCTTATTTTTTGTATCAGTAAAAACAGGATTCAAGAGATTATTTTTGTTGTAAACTCCGGCGAAATGAAAATCCTGAATGAAATATGTTTTTGTAGACGTCGTCCGGATTTTTTTTGTATCATTGTCGCCAAAAATGAAAAGGCAAAAGAAAGCGACATTTTTTTCGGAATATAAAATTATTTTTTTGTATGATTAAAGGCACGATTCGAAAAATGATTTGTTTTTGTTAATTCCGGCGAAATAAAAATCCTGAATGGATAATTTGTTTGTAAACGTCGTCCTGATATTTTTTGTATTATTGTCGCCGTAAAAAAGACGTTATTTATCAATGTCGGAGCGAAAATTGATCGTCTTCGATCCAGCACACGGAAATGATGACTTTTTTTCGACAACGTGTCGTTTTTAGCCAAAACGGAGCGGGAAATTGTGCCCTGTTTCCTGAAATCATGAAAATTCGATCTACGTTGGATCTCAAACTCGTTGCCTTCTTTTAATCGCTCAGCGAGGCGTGATTGTTGGTTAATTGCCACGATTTTGAGGGAAAAAAAGACGTTATTTATCAATTTCGGAGCGAAAATTGATCGTCTTCGATCCAGCATACGGAAATGATGACTTTTTTTCGACAACGTGTCGTTTTTAGCCAAAACGAAGCGGGAAATTGTGCCCTGTTTCCTGAGATCATGAAAATTCGATCTACGTTGGATCTCGAACTCGTTGCCTTCTTTGAATCGCTCAGCGAGGCGTGATTGTTGGTTAATTGCCACGATTTTGAGGGAAAAAAGACGTTAGTTATCAATTTCGAAGCGAAAATTGATCGTCTTCGATCCAGCACACGAAAATGATGACTTTTTTTCGACAACGTGTCGTTTTTAGCCAAAACGGAGCGGGAAATTGTGCCCTCTTTCCTGAAATCATGAAAATTCAATCTACGTTAGATCTCGAACTCGTTGCCTTCTTTTAGTCGCTCAGCGAGGCGTGATTGTTGGTTAATTGTCGCGATTTTGAGGGAAAAAAGACGTTATTTATCAATTTCGGAACGAAAATTGATCGTTTTCGATCCACCACACCAAAATGATGACTTTTTTTTCGACAACGTGTCGTGTTTAGCCAAAACGATGCGGAAAATTGAGCCATCGTCTCGATCCCTCGCCGGGATAAGATTTTTGGCATTTTACTGCGCACTGCATGGAAAACAACGCTTTTCCGTGCACCGTGAGACGGTAATTCGTCGTCACGGATTGACCAATCGACAGTTCTGTTCGATTTGCTGAAATCATGAAAATTCGATCTACATTGGATCTCAAACTGGTTGCATTCTTTTAATCGCTCACCGAGGCGCGATTATCGGTTGATTGCAACGATTTAGAGCGAAAGAAGACCTTTTTTTCCAATTTTAAAACTAAAATTGATAGTCTTTGATCCGGCACACGAAAATGATGACTTTTTTTTCGACAACCTGTCGTTTTTAGCCAAAACGAAGCGGGATATTGTGCCCTGTTTCCTGAAATCATGAAAATTCGATCTATGTTGGATCTCAAGCTCGTTGCCTTCTTTTAATCGCTCAGCGAGGCGTGATTGTTGGTTAATTGCCACGATTTTGAGGGAAAAAAAGACGTTATTTATCAATTTCGGAGCGAAAATTGATCGTCTTCGATCCAGCATACGGAAATGATGACTTTTTTTCGACAACGTGTCGTTTTTAGCCAAAACGAAGCGGGAAATTGTGCCCTGTTTCCTGAGATCATGAAAATTCGATCTACGTTGGATCTCAAACTCGTTGCCTTCTTTGAATCGCTCAGCGAGGCGTGATTGTTGGTTAATTGCCACGATTTTGAGGGAAAAAGACGTTATTTATCAATTTCGGAGCGAAAATTGATCGTCTTCGATCCAGCACACGAAAATGATGACTTTTTTTCGACAACGTGTCGTTTTTAGCCAAAACGAAGCGGGAAATTGTGCCCTCTTTCCTGAAATCATGAAAATTCAATCTACGTTAGATCTCGAACTCGTTGCCTTCTTTTAATCGCTCAGCGAGGCGTGATTGTTGGTTAATTGTCGCGATTTTGAGGGAAAAAAGACGTTATTTATCAATTTCGGAACGAAAATTGATCGTTTTCGATCCACTACGCCAAAATGATGACTTTTTTTTCGACAACGTGTCGTGTTTAGCCAAAACGATGCGGGAAATTGAGCCATCGTCTCGATCCCTCGCCGGGATAAAATTTTTGGCATTTTACTGCGCACTGCATGGAAAACAACGCTTTTCCGTGCACCGTGAGACGGTAATTCGTCGTCACGGATTGACCAATCGACAGTTCTGTTCTTTTTGCTGAAATCATGAAAATTCGATCTACATTGGATCTCAAACTGGTCGCATTCTTTTAATCGCTCACCGAGGCGCGATTATCGGTTGATTGCAACGATTTAGAGCGACAAAAGACCTTTTTTTCCAATTTTAAAACTATAATTGATAGTCTTTGATCCGGCACACGAAAATGATGACTTTTTTTTCGACAACGTGTCGTTTTTAGCCAAAACGAAGCGGGAAATTGTGCCCTGTTTCCTGAAATCATGAAAATTCGATCTACGTTGGATCTCAAACTCGTTGCCTTCTATTAATCGTTCAGCGAGGCGTGATTGTTGGTTAATTGCCACGATTTTGAGGGAAAAAAAGACGTTATTTATCAATTTCGGAGCGAAAATTGATCGTCTTCGATCCAGCATACGGAAATGATGACTTTTTTTCGACAACGTGTAGTTTTTAGCCAAAACGAAGCGGGAAATTGTGCCCTGTTTCCTGAAATCATGAAAATTCGATCTACGTTGGATCTCGAACTCGTTGCCTTCTTTGAATCGCTCAGCGAGGCGTGATTAGTGGTTAATTGCCACGATTTTGAGGGAAAAAAGACGTTATTTATCAATTTCGAAGCGAAAATTGATCGTCTTCGATCCAGCACACGAAAATGATGACTTTTTTTCGACAACGTGTCGTTTTTAGCCAAAACGAAGCGGGAAATTGTGCCCTCTTTCCTGAAATCATGAAAATTCAATCTACGTTAGATCTCGAACTCGTTGCCTTCTTTGAATCGCTCAGCGAGGCGTGATTGTTGGTTAATTGCCACGATTTTGAGGGAAAAAAAGACGTTATTTATCAATTTCGGAGCGAAAATTCATCGTCTTCGATCCAGCATACGGAAATGATGACTTTTTTTCGACAACGTGTAGTTTTTAGCCAAAACGAAGCGGGAAATTGTGCCCTGTTTCCTGAAATCATGAAAATTCGATCTACGTTGGATCTCGAACTCGTTGCCTTCTTTGAATCGCTCAGCGAGGCGTGATTAGTGGTTAATTGCCACGATTTTGAGGGAAAAAGACGTTATTTATCAATTTCGAAGCGAAAATTGATCGTCTTCGATCCAGCACACGAAAATGATGACTTTTTTTCGACAACGTGTCGTTTTTAGCCAAAACGAAGCGGGAAATTGTGCCCTCTTTCCTGAAATCATGAAAATTCAATCTACGTTAGATCTCGAACTCGTTGCCTTCTTTTAATCGCTCAGCGAGGCGTGATTGTTGGTTAATTGTCGCGATTTTGAGGGAAAAAAGACGTTATTTATCAATTTCGGAACGAAAATTGATCGTTTTCGATCCACCACACCAAAATGATGACTTTTTTTTCGACAACGTGTCGTGTTTAGCCAAAACGATGCGGAAAATTGAGCCATCGTCTCGATCCCTCGCCGGGATAAGATTTTTGGCATTTTACTGCGCACTGCATGGAAAACAACGCTTTTCCGTGCACCGTGAGACGGTAATTCGTCGTCACGGATTGACCAATCGACAGTTCTGTCCGATTTGCTGAAATCATGAAAATTCGAATATTGACGTATGCATCTCGATACACATAGAGTTTTTGAAAGCTAGACAATACAAGTTCACGATTCTCGTTCGTCTTTTTAGTTTTTAGATTTTTTACCAGTCAAACTAGACCCGTCTACGATACCTGTATGACTTGGTGGCTTGGTTACGGTCAGCCTGGTCGAAAGACATCAGATGGTTACGTGGATGCATCTATAAATCAAAAGTTTGTTATCGGAATCGATTCCAATATCGTATATGGCGAAGATAGAGTTTTTTAAAGCTAGACAATATGAGTGCACGATTCTCGTTCTACTGTTTGGTTTTTAGATTTTTTACAAGTTAAACTAGACCCGTCTACGATACTTGTATGACTTGGTGGCTCGGTTACGGTCAGCCTAGTCTAAAGACATCAGATGGTTACGTGGATGCTTCTATAATTCAAAAGTTGCATATCGGAAGCGATTCCAATATCAGATATGGCGATGATAGAGTTTTTGAAAGCTAGACAATACAAGTTCACGATTCTCGTTCGTCTTTTTAGTTTTTAGATTTTTTACCAGTTAAACGAGACCCGTCTACGATACTTGTATGACTTGGTGGCTTGGTTACGGTCAGTGTTCGGGATTCCGCCTTGCCTTACAAGCGAGCGAGCTTCCCGAGCAGCTCACAGCGCGGCAGCACCTCGTGGACGCTCTCGCTTCGCCTCAGCGCGCATGCGCGGCCCGACTCACGCCGGCCGGCGACCGAGAGCGGCCATGATTAATCGCTCTCTTGTCTCTTGACCGCGCTACAAGCAACATCGTTGTATCGCGTTCCAAGTCTCCTTTAACCCTTTGTTCACCCGCACCCGCAATTACCTTTAATGTCCCGCTAGTTTGTGCATTCTGCACTCACTAATCCCGCTCGATTGGCGCATTAGGCGCAATCGACTCCTCAAGTCTACACCGCATTAATTTCCTTTCCTTTCTCACTGCGTGGCGGGCCGAGCCACGTGTGTCACCAACGTTCCACTGGCCCCGCATCTACGTCGCGATCTTTGCCTCATTTTCGATCGAATCTGTGCGCGAAATCCGATATTTGTACACCGCTACGTACAAGTTACGCCGCTATCATTTTGTACCATCTTTTTATCTCAATTTGACTGTTAATAAATCATTTCGACAAGCGGATCTTCCGCGCTTACACTACGCGTCTTTAAACAAGTTTATTCTCCATCGTCGGCACGATCCTCAACACCCGGCATCCCTAAAACAACGCATTTCCTGAACATTTGGTCCTTCGAGCCGGATCGTGCTAATTGTAAATTCGCGAGTGTTGGTGCGTGTGTAAAAAAGTTCGCGAGTCGAGAAAATTCTGTGCAGCGCGAGACCGCGTGGCAACTTGGCCAGTCCAAGCGGCCAACTACTGTGCCGTGCACGGTCGCTCTAGACCTTTCCGCCCGCGTGAACGTGGCCAATCGTTGCACTCTGCAACAGTCATTGGCCACTTTAGACAATTTTTCGTTTCGACCACGCCGGCACGTGTCTCGCCCGCGATCGCGATCGATTGTGCTTCGCCCCTCATTTTCGAGGACTCCACGACGCGTTCGCGAGTTTTCTTAAAATTCGCGAATCAAATTCGAGCGCTGTGCGTGTGACGCGTAACATCGCGAGTGCCATTATCGTTTTTCGATCGAGTTTCAGCGTAGTGTGTGTGTGTGACCGCGTCGCTCTGCGATTTCGAGCAACTCTCGCGCTCCATCTTCGCATTCGAGCTCAGCGCCGCCATTTTGAGCGGCTTTTCGCACTCACGTCGCGCCGCGTCGTTTCGCTCTTCGTCGCGTGTGTCCGACCGCGTCGCTCAGTGAATTCGAACAACTCTCGCGCTCGATCATTAAACTCTCGCACAATTCCACCATTTCGGTGGATTTTCGCACTCTCGCATAGTTTCGTGTCGCGTTCCGTCCTCGCGTGTGCTCGCCCTCGTCACCGCGTGCTTTCGAGCAATTTTCACGCTCGATCGCTGCAATCGAGCACAAATCCGCCATTTTGGGTGGATTTTCGCAGTCTCGCGTAGTTTCGTGTCGCGGTCAGTCCTCGCGTGTGCTCGCCCTCGTCACCGCGTGCTTTCGAGCAATTTTCACGCTCGATCGCTGCAATCGAGCACAAATCCGCCATTTTGGGTGGATTTTCGCAGTCTCGCGTAGTTTCGTGTCGCGGTCAGTCCTCGCGTGTGCTCGTCCGCGTCGCCGCGTGCTTTCGGGCAATTCCCGCGCCCAATTTTTGCACTCGAGCCCTGAGCCGCCATTTTGAGTGCGCCTCTCGCACTCTCGCGCCGTTCCGTGTCGTGCAATCGCCGCGTGTGCGCGTTCTCAGTGCTCGTCGCGTTCAAGGGCTGTTTGAACTCAAGCCGGACTTTCGAGTCGACGCCCGCCATTGTCGAGCAGTGTCGCGCGCGTAGCTCGACAGTGACTTTTCCGCGTTTCGCGTCGCGTTCGTCGCTCCTCGTTTTCGTGTGCGCGCCGCGTAATCTCAGCCCGCGAGCGAGATGTCGAACCCGCCGTCTGGTCGTACGACGCCCGAAGTCGTCGTCGACCCCGGTTCGCCACACGAGGTCAACGAAATCAAGACCGATCCTGCCGCAACAGCGGTCGCCGGAGCGTCCGGGCTCGAGCAATGCCTTCTGCCTGAGTCCTCCGAGAAAGGCGCGAAACAACGAGCCGGCAGTGGGCGATCGTCCCGCCAAAATTCGCCAGCGCGTCTTCCAACCGAACTCGAGGTTAAGTTCAAGACGCAATTGAGCCGCATAAAAACAATCGACTCAATTTTGAATGAGTCCGTCCACGACTGGTCTCTGGACAACGAAGCTGATCTGCAAGTCGAGCTCAGCAATTTGGAAGCCATTCACGCCGACTTCAAGGAGACGCATCGGCACTTCGAGCTCAACTGGCCCGCCGCATTCCTCGACCACGAATATTTCGCACTCGATTACCATGGCTCAGAGTCGAAATTATACCGCAAGTGCGTTAAAGCACTCAACAAATTGCGCGCGCAATTCGTGGCCGAGCAGGAGCTCAACAAATCGACCTCGTCGGAGTCCAGATGCACACCGAAGCTTCCGGACATCCAACTCAAGAGCTTCAGCGGCGAGTACGCAGACTGGCCCAGCTTCAAGGAGATGTTCGAGGAACTAATCATGAAAAACACCCGCATCTCCGACATCGAGCGGCTTCATTATCTTCGCAGCTGCATGTCCGCAGGACCAGCCGAATTGATCGCAAATTTCCCGCTGATGGGGAGTTCCCTGAAGCCATCATGGGAAACCCTTGTCGCTCGCTACGACAACAAGCGACTACTCATCCAGGCTCAACTCGACAAGATGTGCAGCCTGACGAAGCTGACTAAAAAGTCCGCAAAGGGACTCAACGCACTCATCTCAAGAGTCTCTGAGGCCTGCAAAGCCCTCGACGTGATGGGAGTGAACGAGAATCTGGGCTCGTGTATCCTGGTGCACCACGTGTGTCACCATTTGGACAGCGCCACGCGGGAGGCATGGGAAAATTCCCTTGGCTCCTCCACCGAGTTCCCAAGCTTCTCCAAGCTCGAGGAATTTCTGACGATTCGAGCGCGTGCACTCGAACGCATCGAAGCTTCTACGCCCGTGGCGGCCAACACCGCGCAACTGTCCAGGCCCGCCAGCTCCCACACAGCCTCCGCATCGCAGAGCCCCGCTAAACCGCTCCGCGAAAACAGTGCGTATCATTGCGACTGCTGCAACGGCTCGCACTATATAATTACGTGCGCAAAGTTCCGGAACCTCGACATCACAGGACGTCGCAAGATCGCGTCCAACTGCAGGCTGTGTTTCAACTGCCTCGGCAGACACAGCTCCAACGCCTGCAAGTCGACCAAAAACTGTCGACACTGTGGCCGCAAGCATCACACGATGCTGCACGAGGAACCGAGCCGCAACAAAACCGCAGCCGACAGCGCAAAGCCGTCAACATCCGAAGCTCCGCAATAGGAGATCGGTGCAATCGTCAAAACCGCACGCAAAAACGTGCCACGCACTCACTCCGCATTAGCGCCTTGCACGCAAAACTCATGCGTGCCCTGCACTCACACGAGCACGCTACTTGCCACAGCACTCGTAACCGTGCTCTCGTCTCTCGAACACATGAGAGCGCGAGCACTCGTCGATCCGGGATCCGAATTATCGTTCATCTCGGAACAACTCTTCCGCAAATTGAACATTCGTCGTCAAAAATCCGCAATCCCGATCATCGGCATCGGAGGAGGAACAACAACACAAACGCAAGGAGTGGCGACAATTAAAATGCAATCGCTTCATTCCTCCGCCGCAGCAACGATCAACGTTCACGTGCTCAAGCAAGTGACATCGGTGCTGCCATCGTTCCACTCCGCCAAGCAAGCGTGGCCGCATTTAAACAACCTGAAGCTGGCAGATCCAGCCTTCATGGAGCCACGCCCTGTCGACATTATCATCGGCGCTGACGCATACGGGCAAGTAATCATGCCCAACGTCATCAAGCGCTCGTCGACAATGCCGATCGCACAGCAGTCAATCTTTGGTTGGCTGATCCTGGGCCCCGTGCACTCACCAAACTCACCAGTGTGCACCGCACTCCACGTAAGTACACCAACCAGCAACGACGAGCTGCAAGCTCTCCTCACAAAATTCTGGGTTCAAGAGGAGATGCCCACTGATTCAGAAGGAGCTCTCACTCATGACGAACAAGAGTGTGAAAATCATTTCCAACAAACGCACTCTCGAGACTCCACGGGTCGCTACACAGTGCGACTCCCCCTGAAATCATCACCCGCTGTACTTGGCAACTCGTACGTCGCAGCTCATCGTTGCCTTACGCGGACTCTACGCAAACTACAGAAGGATGACGCATACCGAGAACTCTACAACAACTTCATGCGGGAGTATGAAGATCTCGGCCACATGGTTCGCATTCCACTAAACTCAACGACCGCTCCGCATCGAGGTGAGTTCCACGCCAGCGACTCCGGTGGCGAGATGACCTTGGCACCATCTGCCTCAAAAACAGTTGGAGGGTTGAGGGTCTCGTCCCCTGGGTCAACGGCACGCACTCATCCTCACGGGGTGTACTATTTGCTGAACCATGGAGTGCTGCGTCCTGACAGCACGACAACGAAACTTCGTGTAGTTTTCAACGGGTCGTGTCCAACAACAACCGGACAGTCCCTCAACGATATAATGCACACTGGCCAGAACTTGCTTCTGGACATCACCGACGTCCTCACGTGGATTCGCCATCACCGCCACATTTTTGCCACAGACATAACAAAGATGTATTGGCAAATCAACGTGCACGAGGACGACCGCGATCTACAGAGAATTCTGTGGATCGACGACGACAATCAAGAGACGCACTTTCAGCTCACGACGGTGACGTACGGAACAAGAGCCGCTCCATTCTTGGCCGTACGAGTCCTCCTCCAACTCTTAGAGGATGAAGGACACCGCTTTCCCTTGGCAATTCCATCACTGCTCAAGGGACGCTACGTCGACGACATTTTCGGTGGAGCAGACTCCGTCGAACAACTCATCGACATCGCACTCCAGCTGAAAGAACTTTGCCACGCGGGAGGATTCCCACTGGCGAAATGGCAATCAACAAACCAAGAGTTGCTAGCTGCAATCTCCGCAAGCAAGGCACCCGCGTCCACAATTTCATTTGACGATTGCTCGACCAAGATACTCGGGTTGAAATGGAACGCACGAGCTGACGAATTCACCTTCGCAGCCCGCTTCGACAAGGTCGAAAAAACAATCACCAAACGCCAAATATTATCTGAGGTAGCACAGATATTTGATCCACTTGGCTTCATATCACCAGTGACGATCCGCGCCAAGGTCTTACTCCAAGAACTTTGGTTGCAAAAGATCAGCTGGGACGCGCCGCTGCCAACCCCGGTCGTAACGAGGTGGCACGCCATCAGAGAAGACCTTCAAGAATTGGCCAAAATTTCCATCCCACGGTGGTTCAACACATGGAGCAATTCCACTGTTGAGCTACACGGCTTCTCTGATGCATCGCAACTAGCGATGTCCGCCGTTGTCTACTTAGTAGTCAACTGTCCGTCCGCTGGCGTCTCGTCTACCCTCGTTTGCGCAAAAACGCGAGTCGCCCCGCTCAAGCAACTGACCATCCCGAGGTTAGAACTCTGCGCAGCGCTGCTACTATCAAAACTCATTAGACGAACTCAAGTGACGCTACAGCTACCAATCACACACACTCACTTGTGGACGGACTCGCAAGTAACTCTATCGTGGATCAACGCACCCGCTTCACGGTGGAAGGACTATGTCAGGAACCGCGTGCTGTTAATTCAGCAACTTGTCCCAATGGCTCAATGGAGACACGTTCCTGGCACTTCGAATCCTGCGGACGGGCCTTCCAGAGGCCTGACGACAAAACAACTCCGAGATCATCCGCTTTGGTGGACGGGACCACCATGGATGCTCAAGGCGCAAGAGAAGTGGCCTCGTCAACCACTCGCCGCTGACGACTTCATCATCCCAGAAGCTCGTCCTGGAATCGCACTCTTCTGTGCCGCACCCAAGCCTGAATATCGGTGGGAATTAATCAACCGATATTCATCGCTGCAAAGGCTCATCAGGATCACCGCAGTCTGCATCAAGGTCGTTGCCAGATGGAAAAAACAACCATCTGCAGCTCCCATCACAATTCTCTCTCCGACAGAATTGGAAGCCGCACGGATCCTGTGGGTCAAAGCGACGCAAGCGCTTTACTTCGCAAACGAGATTAGAGTGCTGAGCTCGCACTCCACTCTCGACAAAAACCACGCCTTCTCCCGTCTCACAGCATTCCTTGATCACGAAGGCGTGATTCGGGTTGGAGGCAGGCTACAGCAATCATCGCTCTCACACGAGAGCATGCATCCCGCGATACTGCCAAGGCACTCACGCTTGACCGAATTGGTCATTGCCAACGCACACCTCCGAACACTCCATGGAGGCACGCAGTTAACGCTATCCGACATCCGCCAATCCTATTGGATTCTCGGAGGTCGAGCCCCAGTGAAAGCGCACATTCTCCGCTGCATTCAGTGCGCACGGCAGCGTGGAATTCGCGCGCAACAACTGATGGGCCAACTGCCCGCTGCAAGAGTATCGCCGTTCCGCCCCTTCACGCACACTGGCCTCGACTATGCCGGGCCACTGACAATCAAGACCTGGAAGGGACGCGGAGCGAAATCAACAAAGGGATGGATCTGCGTGTTCGTGTGCCTCACGACGTCAGCAGTGCATCTTGAGGTCGTCAGTGACTACTCCACTGACGGCTTCATCGCAACGTACCGCCGCTTCGTCTCAAGAAGAGGAATTCCGCATGTCTTGCACTCAGACTGCGGCACCAACTTGGTCGGCGCCGATTCAGCACTCAAGAAGATGTTCAATCAAAGCACGCAAGAACATCACGCCATCGCCACGCACTTGTCTCAAGACAAGACCCACTGGAAATTCAATCCACCCGCCGCTCCGCATATGGGCGGCAAGTGGGAGGCAGTGGTAAAATCGCTGAAGTTTCATCTTCGCCGCACCATCAGCGACATCGCGCTGACGTTCGAGGAATTGACAACGCTTCTCACGCAGATCGAAGCGACACTGAACTCACGTCCCCTCGAACCTCTCAGCGACGACCCTGACGACGTGTCAGCACTCACGCCAGGACATTTCCTGACTGGAGCTGCACTCTCGTCATTGCCCGAGGCTTCACTAACTGAAGAAAAACTCGGACATCTGCATCGCTGGCGCCTCATCCAACAACGCTTCCAAGTATTTTGGAAGCAGTGGAGCGCCCAATACCTACATCAACTCCAATCGGTCTCTAAGTGGCGTCACCCTTCCCACGAAATCAAGGAAGGCTCTCTCGTCCTCATTACCGACGAGAGATTCCCACCGAGCAAGTGGCCGCTTGCTCGAGTTACAGCCGTCCATCCTGGCGAGGATGGACTCACCAGAGTTGTAACACTGAAGACCGCATCCACGACGCTAACACGGCCCATCGCGAAGCTGTCACCGCTTCCGATCAACTAGATCTTCAAGACCATCGAGACCTTCAAGACCATCGAGAACATCGAGATCTTCACTCACCGCTGAGGACGTCATCCCTCACTGGAACATCACCACTACCGTGCTGATGGCGGGAGAATGTTCGGGATTCCGCCTTGCCTTACAAGCGAGCGAGCTTCCCGAGCAGCTCACAGCGCGGCAGCACCTCGTGGACGCTCTCGCTTCGCCTCAGCGCGCATGCGCGGCCCGACTCACGCCGGCCGGCGACCGAGAGCGGCCATGATTAATCGCTCTCTTGTCTCTTGACCGCGCTACAAGCAACATCGTTGTATCGCGTTCCAAGTCTCCTTTAACCCTTTGTTCACCCGCACCCGCAATGACCTTTAATGTCCCGCTAGTTTGTGCATTCTGCACTCACTAATCCCGCTCGATTGGCGCATTAGGCGCAATCGACTCCTCAAGTCTACACCGCATTAATTTCCTTTCCTTTCTCACTGCGTGGCGGGCCGAGCCACGTGTGTCACCAACGTTCCACTGGCCCCGCATCTACGTCGCGATCTTTGCCTCATTTTCGATCGAATCTGTGCGCGAAATGCGATATTTGTACACCGCTACGTACAAGTTACGCCGCTATCATTTTGTACCATCTTTTTATCTCAATTTGACTGTTAATAAATCATTTCGACAAGCGGATCTTCCGCGCTTACACTACGCGTCTTTAAACAAGTTTATTCTCCATCGTCGGCACGATCCTCAACACCCGGCATCCCTAAAACAACGCATTTCCTGAACAGTCAGCCTGGTCTAAAGACATCATATGATTACGTGGATGCATCTATAATTCAAAAAATGCATATCGGAATCGATTCCAATATCAGATATGGCGATGATAGAGTTTCTGAAAGCTAGAGAATACAAGTTCACGATTCTCGTTCGTCTTTTTAGTTTTTAGATTTTTTACCAGTTAAACTAGACCCGTCTACGATACTTGTATGACTTGGTGGCTTGGTTACGGTCAGCCTAGTCTAAAGACATCAGATGGTTACGTGGATGCTTCTATAATTCAAAAGTTGCATATCGGAAGCGATTCCGATATCAGATATGGCGATGATAGAGTTTTTGAAAGCTAGACAATACAAGTTCACGATTCTCGTTCGTCTTTTTAGTTTTTAGATTTTTTACCAGTTAAACTAGACCCGTCCACGATACTTGTATGACTTGGTGGCTTGTTTACGGTCAGCCTGGTCGAAAGACATCAGATGGTTACGTGGATGCATTCGTAATTCAACAATTGCATATCGGAATCGATTCCAATATTAAATATGGCGATGATAGAGTTTTTGAAAGCTAGACAATATGAGTGCACGATTCTCGTTCTACAGTTTGGTTTTTAGATTTTTTACAAGTTAAACTAGACCCGTCTACGATACTTGTATGACTCGGTGGCTTGTTTACGGTCAGCCTGGTCAAAAGACATCATATGATTACGTGGATGCATCTATAATTCAAAAAATGCATATCGGAATCGATTCCAATATCAGATATGGCGATGATAGAGTTTTTGAAAGCTAGACAATACAAGTGGACGATTCTCGTTCGTCTTTTTAGTTTTTAGATTTTTTACCAGTTAAACTAGACCTGTCTACGATACTTGTATGACTTGGTGGCTTGGTTATGGTCAGCCTGGTCGAAAGACATCAGATGGTTACGTGGATGCATCTATAGATCAAAAGTTTGTTATCGGAATCGATTCCAATATCGTATATGGCGAAGATGTAGTTTTTTAAAGCTAGACAATATGAGTGCACGATTCTCGTTCTACTGTTTGGTTTTTAGATTTTTTACAAGTTAAACTAGACCCGTCTACGATACTTGTATGACTTGGTGGCTTGTTTACGGTCAGCCTGGTCTAAAGACATCAGATGGTTACGTGGATGCATCTATAATTCAAAAGTTTGTTATCGGAATCGATTCCAATATCGTATATGGCGAAGATAGAGTTTTTTAAAGCTAGACAATATGAGTGCACGATTCTCATTCGTCTTTTTAGTTTTTAGATTTTTTACCAGTTAAACTAGACCCGTCTACGATACTTGTATGACTTGGTGGCTTGGTTACGGTCAGCCTGGTCTAAAGACATCATATGATTACGTGGATGCATCTATAATTCAAAAAATGCATATCGGAATCGATTCCAATATCAGATATGGCGATGATAGAGTTTTTGAAAGCTAGACAATACAAGTTCACGATTCTCGTTCGTCTTTTTAGTTTTGAGATTTTTTACCAGTTAAACTAGACCCGTCTACGATACCTGTATGACTTGGTGGCTTGGTTACGGTCAGCCTGGTCGAAAGACATCAGATGGTTACGTGGATGCATCTATAATTCAAAAGTTTGTTATCGGAATCGATTCCAATATCGTATATGGCGAAGATAGAGTTTTTTAAAGCTAGACAATATGAGTGCACGATTCTCGTTCTACTGTTTGGTTTTTAGATTTTTTACAAGTTAAACTAGACCCGTCTACGATACTTGTATGACTTGGTGGCTTGTTTACGGTCAGGCTGGTCGAAAGCCATCATATGATTACGTGAATGCATCTATAATTCAAACATTGCATATCGGAATCGATTCCAATATCAGATATGGTGATGATAGAGTTTTTGAGAGCTAGACAATACAAGTTCACGATTCTCGTTCGTCTTTTTAGTTTTTAGATTTTTTACCAGTTAAACTAGACCCGTCTACGATACTTGTATGACTTGGTGGCTTGGTTACGGTCAGCCTGGTCAAAAGACATCATATGATTACGTGGATGCATCTATAATTCAAAAAATGCATATCGGAATCGAATCCAATATCAGATATGGCGATGATAGAGTTTTTGAAAGCTAGACAATACAAGTTCACGATTCTCTTTTGTCTTTTTAGTTTTTAGATTTTTTACCAGTTAAACTAGACCCGTCTACGATACCAGGCTTGGTTACGGTCAGCCTGGTCTAAAGATATCATATGATTACGTGGATGCATCTATAATTCAAAAATTGCATATCGGAATCGATTCCAATATCAGATATGGTGATGATAGAGTTTTTGAGAGCTAGACAATACAAGTTCACGATTCTCGTTCGTCTTTTTAGTTTTTAGATTTTTTACCAGTTAAACTAGACCCGTCTACGATACTTGTATGACTTGGTGGCTTGGTTACGGTCAGCTTGGTCGAAAGACATCAGATGATTACGTGGATGCATCTATAATTCGAAAAATGCATATCGGAATCGATTCCAATATCAGATATGGCGATGATAGAGTTTTTGAAAGCTAGAGAATACAAGTTCACGATTCTCGTTCGTCTTTTTAGTTTTTAGATTTTTTACCAGTTAAACTAGACCCGTCTACGATACTTGTATGACTTGGTGGCTTGGTTACGGTCAGCCTGGTCTAAAGACATCATATGATTACGTGGATACATCTATAATTCAAAAAATGCATATCGGAATCGATTCCAATATCAGATATGGCGATGATAGAGTTTTTGAAAGCTAGACAATACAAGTTCACGATTCTCGTTCGTCTTTTTAGTTTTTAGATTTTTTACCAGTCAAACTAGACCCGTCTACGATACTTGTAAGACTTGGTGGCTTGGTTACAGTCAGCCTGGTCTAAAGACATCATATGATTACGTCGTGTCAAGTATCGTAGACGGGTCTAGTTTAACTGGTAAAAAATCTAAAAACTAAAAAGACGAACGAGAATCGTGAACTTGTATTGTCTAGCTTTCAAAAACTCTATCATCGCCATATCTGATATTGGAATCGCTTCCGATATGCAACTTTTGAATTATAGAAGCATCCACGTAACCATCTGATGTCTTTAGACTAGGCTGACCGTAACCGAGCCACCAAGTCATACAAGTATCGTAGACGGGTCTAGTTTAACTGGTAAAAAATCTAAAAACTAAAAAGACGAACGAGAATCGTGCACTCATATTGTCTAGCTTTAAAAAACTCTATCATCGCCATATCTGATATTGGAATCGCTTCCGATATGCAACTTTTGAATTATAGAAGCATCCACGTAACCATCTGATGTCTTTAGACTAGGCTGACCGTAACCGAGCCACCAAGTCATACAAGTATCGTAGACGGGTCTAGTTTAACTGGTAAAAAATCTAAAAACTAAAAAGACGAACGAGAATCGTGCACTCATATTGTCTAGCTTTAAAAAACTCTATCATCGCCATATCTGATATTGGAATCGATTCCGATATGCATTTTTTGAATTATAGATGCATTCACGTAATCATATGATGGCTTTCGACCAGCCTGACCGTAAACAAGCCACCAAGTCATACAAGTATCGTAGACGGGTCTAGTTGAACTTGTAAAAAATCTAAAAACCAAACAGTAGAACGAGAATCGTGCACTCATATTGTCTAGCTTTAAAAAACTCTATCTTCGCCATATACAATATTGGAATCGATTCCGATAACAAACTTTTGAATTATAGATGCATCCACATAACCATCTGATGTCTTTCGACCAGGCTGACCGTAAACAAGCCACCAAGTCATACAAGTATCGTAGACGGGTCTAGTTTAACTGGTAAAAAATCTAAAAACTAAAAAGACGAACGAGAATCGTGAACTTGTATTCTCTAGCTTTCAAAAACTCTATCATCGCCATATCTGAAATTGGAATCGATTCCGATATGCATTTTTCGAATTATAGATGCATCCACGTAATCATCTGATGTCTTTCGACCAAGCTGACCGTCACCAAGCCACCAAGTCATACAAGTATCGTAGACGGGTCTAGTTTAACTGGTAAAAAATCTAAAAACTAAAAAGACGAACGAGAATCGTGAACTTGTATTGTCTAGCTCTCAAAAACTCTATCATCACCATATCTGATATTGGAATCGATTCCGATATGCAATTTTTGAATTATAGATGCATCCACGTAATCATATGATATCTTTAGACCGGGCTGACCGTAACCAAGCCTGGTATCGTAGACGGGTCTAGTTTAACTGGTAAAAAATCTAAAAACTAAAAAGACAAAAGAGAATCGTGAACTTGTATTGTCTAGCTTTCAAAAACTCTATCATCGCCATATCTGATATTGGATTCGATTCCGATATGCATTTTTTGAATTATAGATGCATCCACGTAATCATATGATGTCTTTTGACCAGGCTGACCGTAACCAAGCCACCAAGTCATACAAGTATCGTAGACGGGTTTAGTTTAACTGGTAAAAAATCTAAAAACTAAAAAGACGAACGAGAATCGTGAACTTGTATTGTCTAGCTCTCAAAAACTCTATCATCGCCATATCTGATATTGGAATCGATTCCGATATGCAATTTTTGAATTATAGATGCATCCACGTAATCATATGATGGCTTTCGACCAGGCTGACCGTAAACAAGCCACCAAGTCATACAAGTATCGTAGACGGGTCTAGTTTAACTTGTAAAAAATCTAAAAACCAAACAGTAGAACGAGAATCGTGCACTCATATTGTCTAGCTTTCAAAAACTCTATCATCGCCATATCTGATATTGGAATCGATTCCGATGTGCATTTTTTGAATTATAGATGCATCCACGTAATCATATGATGTCTTTTGACCAGGCTGACCGTAACCAAGCCACCAAGTCATACAAGTATCGTAGACGGGTCTAGTTTAACTGGTAAAAAATCTAAAAACTAAAAAGACGAACGAGAATCGTAAACTTGTATTGTCTAGCTCTCAAAAACTCTATCATCGCCATATCTGATATTGGAATCGATTCCGATATGCATTTTTTGAATTATAGATGCATCCACGTAACCATATGATGTCTTTTGACCAGGCTGACCGTAACCAAGCCACCAAGTCATACAAGTATCGTAGACGGGTCTAGTTTAACTGGTAAAAAATCTAAAAACTAAAAAGACGAACGAGAATCGTGAACTTGTATTGTCTAGCTTTCAAAAACTCTATCATCGCCATATCTGATATTGGAATCGATTCCGATATGCATTTTTTGAATTATAGATGCATCCACGTAATCATATGATGTCTTTAGACCAGGCTGACCGTAACCAAGCCACCAAGTCATACAAGTATCGTAGACGGGTCTAGTTTAACTGGTAAAAAATCTAAAAACTAAAAAGACGAACGAGAATCGTGCACTTGTATTGTCTAGCTTTCAAAAACTCTATCATCGCCATATCTGATGTTGGAATCGATTCCGATATGCAATTTTTGAAAAATTTAACTGGTAAACAATGATGTTTCGTTCGACATCTACTATGATTTTTGGTAGTCAGTTACCAGTCATGAAAAATCATAGTATCATCTACATGATACTATGATTTTCGTAGGAAACCTCTGATTCGAACGTTCGATGCTCTGAAACGCTCGAAAATCGATAAAACGCTTATTTTGCGCAAAACTCGTCGTAATCGACTATTTATCACTATATAGTTCTTTTTAAACCGATAATCGACGACATACAATGATGTCTGTAGAAACCTCTGATTCGAACGCTCGATGCTTCAAAACGCTCGAAAATCGATAGAATGCTAATCTTACGCTAAACACGTCGTAATCGACTATTTATAACAATATAGTTCAGGAGTAAGACTTTTAGACGATAATCGAGGGCATACTATGATTTTCGTATGAAACTTCTGATCGAACGCCCGATGCTCTGAAACGCTCGAAAATCGATAGAACGCTCATTTTGCGCTAAAGTCATCGTAATCGACTATTTATCACTGTATAGTTCTTTTTAAACCGATAATCGACGACATACAATGATTTCTGTAGAAACCTCTGATTCGAACGCCCGATGCTCTCAAATGCTCAAAAATCGATAAAAAGTTTATTTTACGCAAAATACGTCGTAATCGACTATTTTTATCGAAATTTATAACAATATAGTTCAGGAGTAAGACTTTTAGACGATAATCGAGGGCATACTATGATTTTCGTATGAAACTTCTGATCGAGCGCTCGATGCTCTGAAACGCTCGAAAATCGATAGAACGCTCATTTTGCGCTAAAGTCATCGTAATCGACTATTTATCACTATATAGTTCTTTTTAAACCGATAATCGACGACATACAATGATTTCTGTAGAAACCTCTGATCCGAACGCCCGATGCTCTCAAATGCTCAAAAATCGATAAAAAGCTAATTTTACGCAAAATACGCCGTAATCGACTATTCATTACAATATAGTTCAGGAGTAAGACTTTTAGACGATAATCGAGGGCATACCATGATTTTCGTAGGAAACTTCTGATCAAACGCTCGATGCTCTGAAACGATCAAAAATCGATAGAACGCTCATTTTGCGCGAAAGTCGTCGTAATCGACTATTTATCACTATATAGTTCTTTTTAAACCGATAATCGACGACATACAATGATTTCTGTAGAAACCTCTGATTCGAACGCCCAATGCTCTAAAATGTTCAAAAATCGATAAAATGCTTATTTTACGCAAAATACGTCGTAATCGACTATTTATTACAATATAGTTCAGGAGTAAGACTTTTAGACGATAATCGAGGGCATACCATGATTTTCGTAGGAAACTTCTGATGGAACGCTCGATGCTCTGAAACGCTCGAAAATCGATAGAACGCTCATTTTGCGCAAAATATGTCGTAATCGACTATTTATCACTATATAGTTCTTTTTAAACCGATAATCGACGACATACAATGATTTCTGTAGAAACCTCTATTCGAACGTTCGATGCTCTGAAACGCTCGAAAATCGATAAAACGCTTATTTTGCGCAAAACTCGTCGTAATCGACTGTTTATCACTATATAGTTCTTTTTAAACCGATAATCGACGACATACAATGATGTCTGTAGAAAGTCTAGTCTTTTTAGTTTTTAGATTTTTTACCAGTTAAACTAGACCCGTCTACGATACCAGGCTTGGTTACGGTCAGCCTGGTCTAAAGATATCATATGATTACGTGGATGCATCTATAATACAAAAATTGCATATCGGAATCGATTCCAATATCAGATATGGTGATGATAGAGTTTTTGAGAGCTAGACAATACAAGTTCACGATTCTCGTTCGTCTTTTTAGTTTTTAGATTTTTTACCAGTTAAACTAGACCCGTCTACGATACTTGTATGACTTGGTGGCTTGGTTACGGTCAGCCTGGTCTAAAGACATCATATGATTACGTGGATGCATCTATAATTCAAAAAATGCATATCGGAATCGATTCCAATATCAGATATGGCGATGATAGAGTTTTTGAAAGCTAGACAATACAAGTTCACGATTCTCGTTCGTCTTTTTAGTTTTTAGATTTTTTACCTGTTAAACTAGACCCGTCTACGATACTTGTATGACTTGGTGGCTTGGTTACGGTCAGCCTGGTCTAAAGACATCATATGATTACGTGGATGCATCTATAATTCAAAAAATGCATATCGGAATCGATTCCAATATCAGATATGGTGATGATAGAGTTTTTGAAAGCTAGACAATACAAGTTCACGATTCTCGTTCGTCTTTTTAGTTTTTAGATTTTTTACCAGTTAAACTAGACCCGTCTACGATACTTGTATGACTTGCTGGCTTGTTTACGGTCAGCCTGGTCGAAAGACATCAGATGATTACGTGGATGCATCTATAATTCAAAAATTGCATATCGGACTCGATTCCATTATCAGATATGGCGATGATAGAGTTTTTGAAAGCTAGACAATACAAGTTCTTGATTCTCGTTCGTCTTTTTAGTTTTTAGATTGTTAACCAGTTAAATTTTTCAAAAATTGCATATCGGAATCGATTCCAACATCAGATATGGCGATGATAGAGTTTTTGAAAGCTAGACAATACAAGTGCACCATTCTCGTTCGTCTTTTTAGTTTTTAGATTTTTTACCAGTTAAACTAGACCCGTCTACGATACTTGTATGACTTGGTGGCTTGGTTACGGTCAGCCTGGTCTAAAGACATCATATGATTACGTGGATGCATCCGTAGTTCAACAATTGCATATCGGAATCGATTCCAAAATCAGATATGGCGATGATAGAGTTTTTGAAAGCTAGACAATACAAGTTCACGATTCTCGTTCGTCTTTTTAGTTTTTAGATTTTTTACCAGTTAAACTAGACCCGTCTGCGATACTTGTATGACTTGGTGGCTTGGTTACGGTCAGCCTGGTCTAAAGACATCATATGATTACGTGGATGCATCTATAATTCAAAAAATGCATATCGGAATCGATTCCAATATCAGATATGGCGATGATAGAGTTTTTGAAAGCTAGACAATACAAGTTCACGATTCTCGTTCGTCTTTTTAGTTTTTAGATTTTTTACCAGTTAAACTAGACCCGTCTACGATACTTGTATGACTTGGTGGCTTGGTTACGGTCAGCCTAGTCTAAAGACATCAGATGGTTACCTGGATGCTTCTATAATTCAAAAGTTGCATATCGGAAGCGATTCCAATATCAGATATGGCGATGATAGAGTTTTTGAAAGCTAGACAATACAAGTTCACGATTCTCGTTCGTCTTTTTAGTTTTTAGATTTTTTACCAGTTAAACTAGACCCGTCTACGATACTTGTATGACTTGGTGGCTTGGTTACGGTCAGCCTGGTCTAAAGACATCATATGATTACGTGGATGCATCTATAATTCAACGCCAACTTTAAAAGATCGCAACCTCAGTAGAAAAATAATTACTCAATTTTCTTGATATCACTTTCAATAAAAAACAATTTAGATTTACAAAATTGATTGCATTTTTTCTTCCCTACGAACGATTTTTTGACCTTCTCCAAAGTTTTCTCAAAAATTCTCAAGCTCAATAGACAAAAAGAATCGAAATCATTGCAACATAGCCAAGAATTAAAAAAATAATGAATGGCTACATTTCACAGGGAAACATGTGCATCCTCAATACATGTTGTGTATTCAAGGGTCTGCAAAGGCTCTACAAAAAAATGCAAAAAATTGGCGTGCATGGTTAACTAAACAAGCCCGGGAAGTTAAAGAATCAATTTAAGGGAGAGGCGGACAAACCTGAACAACTGCCTAAAATAGAGATTCCATTTCTTTTTCATCTGAAAAATCGAAAATTTGTTCATTCTAATCTCGTCAAGATAAAAAATATTTATCAGATTGCATGAAATGAAAATTTTTAAAAGTTTCGTTTCACCTGGCTCTCCAGACTTTCAAAACCGATAATTAATTATGCAAAGAGGAGAGATTTTTGGTTAATATGGAAATAGAAAATATCATCGCGGAAAGAGAACAGAATAAACAGCGATTATTTGGAATAATATAGAATTATCATCGCGGAAAGAGAACAGAAAAAACAACGAACATTTTAGAATTTCGGAGGATGGTCCATTTTCCATTACATGTAATGGATGCAACGTCATAATGCTACTTTGCGCGTGCATGCGGAAACTTCTAATAAGAACAGTGACACGGCCCTTCGCCGAACTTTTTTAGTTAACCATGCACGCCAATTTTTTGCATTTTTTTGTAGAGCCTTTGCAGACCCTTGAATACACAACATGTATTGAGGATGCACATGTTTCCCTGTGAAATGTAGCCATTCATTATTTTTTTAATTCTTGGCTATGTTGCAATGATTTCGATTCTTTTTGTCTATTGAGCTTGAGAATTTTTGAGAAAACTTTGGAGAAGGTCAAAAAATCGTTCGTAGGGAAGAAAAAATGCAATCAATTTTGTAAATCTAAATTGTTTTTTATTGAAAGTGATATCAAGAAAATTGAGTAATTATTTTTCTACTGAGGTTGCGATCTTTTAAAGTTGGCGTTCTTTTTTTACTTTTCAAGAGTATTTTTCCACGGATTTCGCTTCTTTTTGAAAAGCGGGATATTCATCAACATATTTTTGTAATTATGGAGGCATTATTTGTTCTGGTTGGTTATTCTCGAAATAAAATGAATCTCTTCAAAATCTTCTGTCGACACCCCTGGTAAATTCCTTTAAATATCTCGACAACAGTCATGATCAAACACTTAAAAAAAACTCTCGTCGAGACCCTTGTTCAATCCCTTAAGGAAACCACGAAGAGACTCGTGGTCAATCTCTCAATGAAACCTCAGTGAGGCCCTTAGTCCATCCCTTAAAATCCCTTAAAAAAGCCCGTCTACTCTTGGCTATAATCTGTTGCAAAAATCTCGTCGAGACTTTTTGTCGACTCCTTAAAAAATCCCATCCCGACTCTTGACCAATCCCTTAAAAAAGTCTTGGCACGATTCATGGTTGAACTGTTGAAACAAGTCTCGACCAGAATCTGGATGAATCTCTCGAAAAAGTCGCGGCGAGATTCTTTATGAGTCCCATAAAAAAAGTCTTCGGACGCTCCCACTCAATGCCTTGAAAAACTTCCGTCGACACCGCTTCCGTCAATCCCTTCAAAATATATCGGTGAGGGTCATGATAAACCCCTTAAAAATTCTCGTTCAGACTCTTGACCAATCCCTTAAAAAAGTCCTGGCGAGATTCGTGGTTAATCCCTTAAAAACTCTCATTAAGAGCCTTGGTTAACCCTTTCAAAATTGTCGTCAAGACTCTTCGTTAATCCCTTAAAATCATAGTGACGAGACTCTAAGTTTATCCCTTAAGAAACCACGTTCAAGACCACTGGTGAGCCCCTTAAAAAATTCCGTCAAGACTCTTCGTCAATCCCTCAAAAAAGTCCTGGCGAGATTTCACATTTCTCCCTCGTGCCCTTTCTCCTTTCGTTCTCCCGTTTTTTTAATCGTTTTATTGCATTTTCGGCTAATTTGTTGACTCCGAGCATAATTGCCCCAGGCTCACGTGATCCTGCATTTAAAAACGAAAAGAATGAGCCCAAGGTGGATCCTTTTCGTTAAATTTTACAAGAGACAGGAATTTTTCAAAATTGGGGTCATTTATGACCCCACGTCACCGGAAAGTTTGAATAAAATAAGGTTACCGTTCAAAGGGAAAAAACTTCCGTCGCGACCCTCGATCAACCCCTTATAAAATCCCGTCCAGACTCTTGGTCCATCCCTTAAAAAAGTTCCGGCAAGATTCATAATCCCATAAAAATTCCCATTACGATCCTTGGTCAACCCTTTTAAAAAAATCCCGTTCAGACTCTCCACCAAACGCTCAAAAAAGTCCTGGCGAGCTTCCGCCCTTCGTTCTCCAGTTTTTTTTTATCGTTTCATCGTATTTTCGACTTTTTTTTTTACTCCGAGCAAAATTGCCGCAGGCTCACGTGATCCTGCATTAAAAAACGAAAAGAATGAGTCCAAGTTGGACTCTTTTCGTTAAATCTTACTAAAAACATGAATTTTTCAAAATTGGGGTCATTTATAACCCCACCTTTCCAGAATAGGTTAAATCAAATAAGATTACGGTTTTAAGGTAAAAAAAACTTCCGTTGCGACCCCCGGTCAACCCCTTAAAAAATCGCGTACGAACTCTTGGCCGATCCCTTAAAAAAGTCTCGGCAAGATTTATGCCTAATCCCTTAAAAACTCCCACTAAGATCCTCAGTCAACCCTTTCGAAAAAATTCCGTCGAGACTCTTCGTTAATGCCTTTAAAAGATCTCCATAGGACTCTGAATTTATCCCTTAAAAAAGGTCGGTCGAAACCACTGGTCAACCCCTTAAAAAATGCCGGCCAGACTCTCCGCCAATCCTTTAAAAAAGTCCCGGCGAGATTTCTCCCCTCTCTCTCGCGCTCTTTCTCCCTTCGTTCTCCCGTTTTTTTAATCGTTTCATCGTAAATTCTGACTATTTTTTTCACTTCGAGCAAACTTTCCCCAAGCTCACGTAATTCTGCATTAAAAAACGAAAAGAATGAGCCCAAGTTGGACCCTTTTCGTTGAATTTTACCCAAGATACGAATTTTTCAAAATTGTCAGAGTGAGAGAGACAGCGCTATAGGCGCGACGGCGGTAGAGGGAGAGAGAGGCCCGATATTGCCCGTCTCTGTCGCTCAGTGGCCCGCGGAGAGTGGGGATACCGCGTTCAGCGGAGCGGGTGACGTCACGGGCCGAAAATGTCCACCAGACGCGTAAGGGCGTATGTACAAGCGCCTGCGCGAACAACTTACGCCCTTACGACTCTAAGAAATTGTGAGAAACAGAATGCAGCTCAAATCGCGTGTCCAAAACCTTCAAACACAGATTTCTCTGGATTGGCTAAACGGATTATTCTCATCCAACGACCATTCGACAGATAAAAAATCATAGAAAATTAAAATCTAATATGAGGTTTTTCCGTTCATCCGTTTTCCTGCGAGAACGATTTAAAATTTCTGTGACGTCATAAAACGCCTATTTTACTGTATATAAGAGTCCTGCCGGCTCGCGCGCTACGCTTTTCTTTTAAACTTGGCGTCGAGCCGCTGCCGCGACTCTTGAAAAATGCATATCGGAATCGATTCCAATATCAGATATGGCGATGATAGAGTTTTTGAAAGCTAGACAATACAAGTTCACGATTCTCGTTCGTCTTTTTAGTTTTTAGATTTTTTAACAGTTAAACTACACCCGTCTACGATACTTGTATGACTTGGTGGCTTGGTTACGGTCAGCCTAGTCTAAAGACATCAGATGGTTACGTGGATGCTTCTATAATTCAAAAGTTGCATATCGGAAGCGATTCCAATATCAGATATGGCGATGATAGAGTTTTTGAAAGCTAGACAATACAAGTTCACGATTCTCGTTCGTCTTTTTAGTTTTTAGATTTTTTACCAGTTAAACTAGACCCGTCTACGATACCTGTATGACTTGGTGGCTTGGTTACGGTCAGCCTGGTCTAAAGACATCAGATGGTTACGTGGATGCATCTATAATTCAAAAGTTTGTTATCGGAATCGATTCCAATATCGTATATGGCGAAGATAGAGTTTTTTAAAGCTAGACAATATGAGTGCACGATTCTCATTCGTCTTTTTAGTTTTTAGATTTTTTACCAGTTAAACTAGACCCGTCTACGATACTTGTATGACTTGGTGGCTTGGTTACGGTCAGCCTGGTCTAAAGACATCAGATGGTTACGTGGATGCATCCGTAATTCAACAATTGCATATCGGAATCGATTCCAATATCAGATATGGCGATGATAGAGTTTTTGAAAGCTAGACAATATGAGTGCACGATTCTCATTCGTCTTTTTAGTTTTTAGATTTTTTACCAGTTAAACTAGACCCGTCTACGATACTTGTATGACTTGGTGGCTTGTTTACGGTCAGCCTGGTCGAAAGCCATCATATGATTACGTGGATGCATCTATAATTCAAAAATTGCATATCGGAATCGATTCCAATATCAGATATGGCGATGATAGAGTTTTTGAAAGCTAGACAATACAAGTGCACGATTCTCGTTCGTCTTTTCAGTTTTTAGATTTTTTACCAGTTAAACTAGACCCGTCTACGATACTTGTATGACTTGGTGGCTTGTTTACGGTCAGCCTGGTCGAAAGACATCAGATGGTTACGTGGATGCATCTATAATTCAAAAGTTTGTTATCGGAATCGATTCCAATATCGTATATGGCGAAGATAGAGTTTTTTAAAGCTAGACAATATGAGTGCACGATTCTCGTTCTACTGTTTGGTTTTTAGATTTTTTACAAGTTGAACTAGACCCGTCTACGATACTTGTATGACTTGGTGGCTTGTTTACGGTCAGGCTGGTCGGAAGCCATCATATGATTACGCGAATGCATCTATAATTCAAAAATTGCATATCGGAATCGATTCCAATATCAGATATGGTGATGATAGAGTTTTTGAGAGCTAGACAATACAAGTTCACGATTCTCGTTCGTCTTTTTAGTTTTTAGATTTTTTACCAGTTAAACTAGACCCGTCTACGATACTTGTATGACTTGGTGGCTTGGTTACGGTCAGCCTGGTCAAAAGACATCATATGATTACGTGGATGCATCTATAATTCAAAAAATGCATATCGGAATCGAATCCAATATCAGATATGGCGATGATAGAGTTTTTGAAAGCTAGACAATACAAGTTCACGATTCTCGTTCGTCTTTTTAGTTTTTAGATTTTTTACCAGTTAAACTAGACCCGTCTACGATACGAGGCTTGGTTACGGTCAGCCTGGTCTAAAGATATCATATGATTACGTGGATGCATCTATAATTCAAAAATTGCATATCGGAATCGATTCCAATATCAGATATGGTGATGATAGAGTTTTTGAGAGCTAGACAATACAAGTTCACGATTCTCGTTCGTCTTTTTAGTTTTTAGATTTTTTACCAGTTAAACTAGACCCGTCTACGATACTTGTATGACTTGGTGGCTTGGTTACGGTCAGCTTGGTCGAAAGACATCAGATGATTACGTGGATGCTTCTATAATTCGAAAAATGAATATCGGAATCGATTCCAATATCAGATATGGTGATGATAGAGTTTTAAAATCTAAAAACTAAAAAGACGAACGAGAATCAAGAACTTGTTTTGTCTAGCTTTCAAAAACTCTATCATCACCATATCTGATATCGGAATCGATTCCGATATGCATTTTTTGAATTATAGATGCATCCACGTAACCATCTGATGTCTTTCGACCAGACTGACCGTAAACAAGCCACAAAGTCATACAAGTATCGTAGACGGGTCTAGTTTAACTGGTAAGAAATCTAAAAACTAAAAAGACGAACGAGAATCGTGAACTTGTATTGTCTAGCTTTCAAAAACTCTATCATCGCCATATCTGATATTGGAATCGATTCCGATATGATTTTTTTGAATCATAGATGCATCCACGTAACCATCTGATGTCTTTCGACCAGACTGACAGTAAACAAGCCACAAAGTCATACAAGTATCGTAGACGGGTCTAGTTTAACTGGTAAAAAATCTAAAAACTAAAAAGACGAACGAGAATCGTGAACTTGTATTGTCTAGCTTTCAAAAACTCTATCATCGCCATATCTCATGTTGGAATCGATTCCGATATGCAATTTTTGAAAAATTTAACTGGTAAACAATCTAAAAACTAATAAGACGAACGAGAATCAAGAACTTGTATTGTCTAGCTTTCAAAAACTCTATCATCGCCATATCTGATATTGGAATCGATTCCGATAACAAACTTTTGAATTATAGATGCATCCACGTAACCATCTGATGTCTTTCGACCAGGCTGACCGTAAACAAGCCACCAAGTCATACAAGTATCGTAGACGGGTCTAGTTTAACTTGTAAAAAATCTAAAAACCAAACAGTAGAAAGAGAATCGTGCACTCATATTGTCTAGCTTTCAAAAACTCTATCATCGCCATATCTGATATTGGAATCGATTCCGATATGCATTTTTTGAATTATAGATGCATCCACGTAATCATATGATGTCTTTTGACCAGGCTGACCGTAACCAAGCCACCAAGTCATACAAGTATCGTAGACGGGTCTAGTTTAACTGGCAAAAAATCTAAAAACTAAAAAGACGAACGAGAATCGTGAACTTGTATTGTCTAGCTTTCAAAAACTCTATCATCGCCATATCTGATATTGGAATCGATTCCGATATGCATTTTTTAAATTATAGATGCATCCACGTAACCATATGATGTCTTTTGACCAGGCTGACCGTAACCAAGCCACCAAGTCATACAAGTATCGTAGACGGGTCTAGTTTAACTGGTAAAAAATCTAAAAACTAAAAAGACGAACGAGAATCGTGAACTTGTATTGTCTAGCTTTCAAAAACTCTATCATCACCATATCTGATATTGGAATCGATTCCGATATGCATTTTTTGAATTATAGATGCATCCACGTAATCATATGATGTATTTAGACCAGGCTAACCGTAACCAAGCCACCAAGTCATACAAGTATCGTAGACGGGTCTAGTTTAACTGGTAAAAAATCTAAAAACTAAAAAGACGAACGAGAATCGTGAACTTGTATTCTCTAGCTTTCAAAAACTCTATCATCGCCATATCTGATATTGGAATCGATTCCGATATGCATTTTTCGAATTATAGATCATCCACGTAATCATCTGATGTCTTTCGACCAAGCTGACCGTAACCAAGCCTGGTATCGTAGACGGGTCTAGTTTAACTGGTAAAAAATCTAAAAACTAAAAAGACGAACGAGAATCGTCAACTTGTATTGTCTAGCTTTCAAAAACTCTATCATCGCCATATCTGATATTGGAATCGATTCCGATAACAAACTTTTGAATTATAGATGCATCCACGTAACCATCTGATGTCTTTCGACCAGGCTGACCGTAAACAAGCCACCAAGTCATACAAGTATCGTAGACGGGTCTAGTTTAACTGGTAAAAAATCTAAAAACTGAAAAGACGAACGAGAATCGTGCACTTGTATTGTCTAGCTTTCAAAAACTCTATCATCGCCATATCTGATATTGGAATCGATTCCGATATGCAATTTTTGAATTATAGATGCATCCACGTAATCATATGATGGCTTTCGACCAGGCTGACCGTAAACAAGCCACCAAGTCATACAAGTATCGTAGACGGGTCTAGTTTAACTTGTAAAAAATCTAAAAACCAAACAGTAGAACGAGAATCGTGCACTCATATTGTCTAGCTTTCAAAAACTCTATCATCGCCATATCTGATATTGGAATCGATTCCGATATGCATTTTTTGAATTATACATGCATCCACGTACACATATGATGTCTTTTGACCAGGCTGACCGTAACCAAGCCACCAAGTCATACAAGTATCGTAGACGGGTCTAGTTTAACTGGCAAAAAATCTAAAAACTAAAAAGACGAACGAGAATCGTGAACTTGTATTGTCTAGCTTTCAAAAACTCTATCATCGCCATATCTGATATTGGAATCGATTCCGATATGCATTTTTTGAATTATAGATGCATCCACGTAACTGTTGCGCCCAGTGTCGCAACCAAATTCCTTAAACGAGTTCGTTCGCAACAAAGCATCGTCAGCACTCAAGCAACTGGCCACAAATACAGGTCATCGTTAAGCACACCTCGCATAAAAAGTAAAACGAGGTTAAATCAAATGCTGACGATCACAGATCTCGCAATCGATCGTCCCGCTCTAATGACCTCATTGGGAAATGATCCCAAGACATCGGAACGATCGATTGACCAATAATTACCACCTCCCTTAATAATATTGTAAAACCCCTAACCCTATAAAACCAAGGACATCCTGCGACTCCAGCAGTCTGCGATCCGATACTGATCGTATCTGATCACTCATCGCACATATTGGTCTTCAGGGTCATACCCGATTGTAACAAACATCTTTAATAAACTTAGAGTTAAGACTGAAAGTATTGAGTTGGAGATTTACTCAACCTTGGCAACATCCCGAACTATTCTCGTCCCTGGCAAACTCGTCCCCACGTGACGATTTGCGGGCACAACATTGGTGGCAGCGGTGGGATTGCCACAACTCAAGAACTCGACTACACTCTGAGGTGAAAAGGAATTTTCACGCACCGCCAGAAGGACGACATCTATCAAGTATCCGAGGATCAACCGAACGAGGACAACGGGCGCCCAAAGCTGTTCAAATTCGACAACCCGGAGAACGATAACCGTTTACCCAAAGAGCGGACCAATCGACCAATCGACCAAGCAGATTCACCATTTCGAGAGAAAATCAGCTAGCGGATCAACAGCATCAGCAGCATGCAGATCTACCAGATCATCATCCTGTAAGTGACGGAACAATTTCTTTTGTAACCCGCCAAAACCAGTCGCGGAAAAACAGCGAATCAAACAGTTACGTATGTCCAACGACGATTTTGTAAACCGTCTAAAATTACCAGGCGTACGCGCAATATCTCGATCCCTAGACTCATTTTTCGATCGGAATCTCACTTTTACGCGTTCCCCAAAAACAGAATATTCAGTCAAGTCAGAACAGTCAGTCAAAAATATCAAGCGCAGTCAAAGCACAGAAACCCTAAACCAATCTCTTGACTCAGAAGAATCTTTTCGAGACGCGGAAGAAACCGAAAGTTTCAATAAAACCGACTTGCCAGATCTCTCTTTGTCTATTATCTCACACAACGACATTATGCCGGACCAATCCGTACTCGTAATCGACCCACCCGCAGGTGACGGTTCTGGTACAACCAACGGTTCCCCTCAATCTCCTCCAAGGAGATCAAGAGGCATGCCTTTAAACGAGGCACGAGCTTTAATTCCCGTTTTCGACGGAGAAAATCCTAGACGCGCAAAAAGTTTACTCGACGCGTACGAAATAGCTCATAGTTTAGTAGACGAGTGTGACAGACCAATCCTTTTAAAACTCGTACTTGCGACAAAACTGACAGACGACGCACGGGAAGACGTCCGTTATAAAACAATAGAAATATTCAAACAATTCCAACAACACTTAACGGAACGATATGGGACAAAACGAACCGTAGAAGCTCTACAAGTAGAGATGCACACGTGCAAACAAAATCACAATGAAAGCATAGCCGATTTTGGGAAAAGGTTACAAACCCTTACAATGGAGCTAATAGAAGCAAGCATAGAATCTGAATCTTCCGTACCAGACAAACTCGCGGTAGAACGCTACGTAAGAAAACTAGCGTTATCAAATTTCGAACGAGGACTCAAAAAAGAGTATCAACTCCTCGTCAAAGCCAAAGGGTACCCAGATTTAACTTCTGCAATAAAAGGGGCCCAAAACGAAGAAACAGTCCTGCAAGGCTACGAATCCGTAGCAAAACAGACGCACCCCGAGAGGCGTCACGAATTTTGCCAAAAGTGCAAAAAATCAGGTCATTCGGCCAAAGACTGCCGAAGCTCGAATTTAAACGGACGAAGCAATTTACCCGTTCCGACAGGTAACATAGGGGCAATAACTTGCACCTACTGCAAAAAACGAGGACATCACTGGAAAGAATGTCGCAGTAGGCTAAGACAGCATAATCAGAGTCAAAACAACTCTGGTCAACGCCAAAATAACTCGCAACGAGGTTCCGGACGAAACCAGGGAAACTACAACGGACGAGCAGGTTACAACAACCGTAACAACAACAACGGCAACAACAACAACAACCGTAATAACAACGGTCCCCGCGCTTCAACAGGTGAGAACACCAGCGACCAGAATAAGACCACAGTGGGGTCATTCACGGTCAACGCAATCGAGGCTCACCAAGATTTCACCGTCAGCACAATTATCGAGCAGCGAGCTACAGGTCAGCTCAAAAGTACCGGGTCAACCGCAACCCCGGCAAGCGTTCAAATACACGCTTTAAATCCCGAAGATTCAGCAAGCGATTTCTACATCGCATCACCGCAGGCAACTGAAAAAATTCTTACATTAAAAGGCGACACAGGAGCACAATGCTGCTTAATCAAGAAAAGTGCCATCCACCCGGATACCAAGGCGTACAACGAGACGCTGGAGCTGAAAGGGGTCGGAGGAAAAACTTTCCACGCTTTATGCAAAGTGGAACTGGTGTTAGAAACACCAGCTGTCAACGTCCGCCATGGATTCTTCGTCATCGACGACGGGATCGGGATCAATACCGATGGAATCCTGGGAATGGACTTCATAAAAAGGCACAATGTGGACATATTAGGTGGCCGTTCAATCAAAATTTACGGACACACCGAGCCACTAATCACCGGAGACGGGAAAATAAAATTGCCAGCCCGCTCCGAGACCGTGCACTACGCCAAAAACAAGAAATCTCAGAAAGTAGGTTGCGTAGTAGCCACGAAAATATCGCCAGGCATCACAATAGGCGGAAATATCGCCGCAACAGGACTCGCATGCCCGATTATCCTGAGGAATTCCCTGGAAGAAGAGGTCGTGATAAACCGACCCATCGTGGAAATAGAAGAATTCCAAAACGAGCCCGAAACGGACTCCAGAGCAGAAGAAATAATTCCAGCGATCAACACGATCAGCAAAGAAGAAAGGCAAGAAAAACTGTGGAAAGAACTGGGAAGCCAAGCGCATCTCAACCAGGAGGAAGAAGAATTCCTAAGAGAATTCAGCAAAGAATATTCTGATGTATTTCATCTTGAGGGAGAGGTACTCGGAACCACAGATCTTGTGAAACACCGTATACACACACGGGAAGGCACCGTGCCGGTAAATATACGGCCATATCGGTTGCCAGAAACGCAGAAAACCGAAGTGATGAGTCAAGCACAACAGATGCTTAAAGACGGAATTATACGTCCAAGCAAAAGTCCATGGAATGCGCCACTACTGGTCGTTCCAAAAAAGGCCGATACCGAGGGCAACATCAAAAAGAGAGTCGTAGTGGATTTCCGGAAGTTAAACGAGGTTACAGAAGGAGACTCATATCCACTGCCCAATATTGCCGAAATATTGGATCAGCTGGGCCGAGCCAAGTACTTCACGACGCTCGACCTTGCCTCTGGATTTCATCAGATCCAGATGGCTGAGGAAGACAAACCAAAAACAGCCTTCTCAACACCTATGGGTCACTACGAATACAATCGAATGCCTTTCGGACTAAAAAACGCTCCACCTACATTCCAACGATTAATGGACGCAGTTCTGGCCGGACTTCAAGGGTTGAAATGTTACGTCTACCTAGACGACATCGTCATCCACGGCTCGTCCTTCGAAGAGCACAATAAACGATTACGAGAAGTATTCGACCGGTTGAGGGAAGCCAATTTAAAGGTTCAGCCGAAAAAATGCCATTTCTTACGAAAAGAAACGCAATATTCGGGTCACATCATCACCGAGGTGGGAGTGAAACCCGATCCAGAAAAAATAAAGGCAGTAAAATCATTCCCTGTTCCAAAAAACGTCAAAGAATTACAATCATTCTTGGGACTGGCAGGGTATTATCGAAAGTTCATACAGGACTTCGCAAAACTAGCAAAACCGCTCACCGAACTCATAAAAAAGAAGAATAAATTCGAGTGGACAGAGAGCACACAGCAGGCTTTCGAAAAATTACAAGAAACGCTGAGCACAGCACCCATATTGCAATATCCCGATTTTACCAAGCCATTCGTGATTACCACCGATGCTTCGGATAAAGCAATTGGAGCCATCCTTTCACAAGGGAAAATAGGAGACGATTTACCTATTTCCTACGCCAGCCGAACCCTAAACAAGGCAGAAAGAAACTACTCCACGACAGAAAGGGAAATGCTAGCCATTGTATGGGCCGTCGCGCAATTTCGCCCGGGGCGGGGTTGAAATTTCGAACTTGAAATGCTCCGACGGTTTAGAATTACTAGTTAAAATTTTCAGAAATCACATGTTCATAAAGATCATTTCAGCGACAGTCCACACAGATGAATATGAACGGTATAGAACGGTAAGGGTACCGATAGAAAAAGGATACAAATATGATTTCTTAGACGAGATAATTCCCAGAAACTTCATGAAGAAGATCGGCGCTTGATTCAAACGACCAATAAAACGACTGTCAAAATTCCGAAAGTGCAGTATTACGCATACCACAAAATTCCGAATTTTCCAGAATAGAACATGAGTTACATCAGAAAGTTCAAATATAATATAAATTAATAAAAGATTCTTCAGGTTCATGAAAGTCTTGAATTCCGAAAATCATAGCTTCGATCCATGCCGTTCGCGAAAACTGAAGTTCAGATAGTGTTAAATTCCGATCAAAAATGTTCAGAAGGTCCAAAATCCCGAAAATTCACTCATAAGGCCGCGCTAGCGAGTTAGCCTGATGCGTATAGATGGCAGCATTGTTACCAAAATTTACAAGCTGTCGGCTGACCCCCGCTCTCGTGTTGTATCGCTGGACGACGCGTACTCTCTCGCACCCAGGCGTTTTTCTGTGCTCGGGGTAATAGTGCGCTCCCGGTTGCTCTTACGCATTTTGTCGTGCCTCGAGATACTTGGGGCCTGATGCGTACTAAATATTTTTGCATTCATCGAAGTCGCACGAATGCTCCACATGAAAATGTTCGTTTTCTCCCCTCAATGAGTGTTCATTCAAAACGAAATATGGGCTTTGATTGATTTCTCAAATTGAAAGAGTTATCTATTATTTTTCAGGCAAATATTTGTAAAACATTGGCTGGTGTGGTCGCATGGTTATCGTTGCAGGATGGTGTGACGAGGGTCTGGAGTTCGAGTTCCCACGAGGATGATTTTGCAAAAATGTTAATCAAATGTCAAAATTTCGTAAAATACAATTTTTTGAGCTACGGCTATATATTTTCATTATTTTGTTTCGGCTGACAGATTTTATCGAATCATAGCAAAGATAATCACAGCATAAAATAAAAAAAAGGTTCCACCCAGTAACTCAAACTCCAGCCTCTCGTGTCGCAGCGTCTTACAACGGTAACCAGGGCGATCACAGCAGCGATTGGAGGGAACATTCAACCTATCGATTCCATTCATCAGAAGAGCTTGATATTTGCAATAGTTTCTTTTATTGAGAATATTGTTGGAAATATTTGAGGTAAAGCAAATCTTAATTGCGGGGACAAGAAACACTTGGTAAATGATTATAAGTATTGCCCAGGATTATTTATTTAATAAAGTTATCGAGCAAGAAAATAAACAGTTTTATGTTATCAATCCCCTCTGGCTGTTCAGTACTGTATAAGAGCATCATAAATTGAAAAAGCTGAATGTAACAATATCAAGAACGCATCAAGCATGAAAAAACGTGTGAGCACTAGCAAGACAAACGCACTATTACCCCAAGCACGAAAAAGCGCATGGGTGCGAAAGAGTGCAAGCTACGTCCCCAGGATAATTGTATTCTTGCTGTAAAAACGACGAAAATGTAACACTTTTTTCCGGCAATCACGAAAAATTGATATAAGAATAATTCGATGACGCCGAATCGAATGGTGATCATCTGAAGGGTTGAAAACCATGTTATCTTGGAAACTAAACATTTGATCGAAAAAAGTTTCAATTAAAAGTCAATGATAAAATAATGATAAAATTGATTGGTAATTTTTTACATGAAGTATTCACGAGATTGTGCACAAATTCAACGACGATCAAGAAGCTGTTTGGTGAACAATTGAGATTAAGAAATTCCATGGGTATACTCAACATTATCGTTAGCTCCACGGCTTGAAAACCATGCGGAAGCTCATTTGATCACCAAAGAGACAGTCTTCGCAATCACAGAAATAATCGAATGATAATTAGCTCACAGTTACTGATTTATATACATTATTAATTGTGCATTTAACCAAACAGGTATAAAACAGAAAAATTGCGCTTTTTTGAACGGGGCAGTTTTCTGACGGATTTTTAGCCTTTGGAAATGGGCTGCCCGTCTAGTAGAAAATATTCTTTACAATTCATGACGGTTTTGAAGGGGATGTCGAACATTTTTGTTTTTGAAAACACATCGTGCGATTTTTTCGCAAAAATATTCCAATTTTTGGCAAAAATAGAAAGTTTTGGTAAATTGAGCGTATCACGAGAACGGCGGGGCTTCGGAGAAAATGTCGAGAAAGTGGAAAGTTGCGTAAGGTCATGATCGACCTGCTATAATTATTTAAGGATTTTTCTCCGAATTTTTTTTCTTTGCTTTTCGTTGGAACTAGACTGCAATAAAAGCTGCAACCCGAGAAAGTTTTGGAGGAAATTTTAAGAGCGGAGAAAAGTTCCCTTTTATGATTCTCGACTCAGTAAAAATAATCACGATTTCCTCGTGACATTTTTTTTCACAAGGGCAAGGCATTTTTTAAAATTCATTTTGTCACCATGTTCACGTCATTTTAATTCGAAATGAAATCTCTTACTTTTTTTATACGTATTTTTCGTCGAAATAACCGTCTTTGGCTCCGAGGATCGCGTTGACAAGTCCATGCCATTCTCTCGACTAATTTGTTGATTTGGGCTGCCTCCAGACTCACCCATGTCGTCAAGCTTTTGTTTACAATAAGCTCGAAGCAAAGCTGAAGGCGGTTTTTTTCGATGAAAAAGATGTATAAAAAGGTAAAAGATTTAATTTCTAATGAAAATGACGTGGAGAAAGGGATGAAATGAACCAATGAAATGGCTCGCCCATGTACAAAAATGTCATGAGAAAATTTCAACAATATTCAGTGAGTCCGGAATCATGAAGAAACTTTTCCCCTCTTTTTAATTTTGCTCCAAAACCCCATGATTGTGGGGTTACAGCACTTATATCAATTTGGTTCTGACGAAAAGCAAGAGACAAAAAATTCCAAGAAAAATTCTAAAATAATTAGAGCCGGTTTCTCATGACCTTACGGAATTTTCTATCCACCCGACATTTTCTCCGAACCCCTGCCGTTTTCGAGATACGCCGCATTTACTGAAATTCTACCTTTTTGGCCAAAAATTAGACTATTTCTGCGAAAAAAATCGCACAGTATTAGGTCGGAAACAAAAATGAAGCGTTTGACATGCCCTTTAAAACTAACATGAATTTTAAAATTGTGAAGAAAATTTTCTACAAGACTGTCAACCCATCTCCAAAGGCCAAAAAATCATCGCAAATCTGACCTTTTCAAAAGCGCGTGCCGGCTGAAGAAAAAATAGTAGTAATTAAATTATCCCGAGTGGGAAAGTGAAGTTAAAACTGTCTCCTTTCAAAACAGTGTTTATCCAATTTGATTACCACCATTTCCCACTGGAGTATCAAACTTATACTAGGGCTGCAAGTTTTGCAAGGTGATAAGCTCATACTTTTCAGCGGGCAGTGTATATCCAGGTTCAATTTCGAATGATTGTTGCCGAAGAAGTAAACGACTGATTTTCCATGATCCCAAAGTTTATGGCACGATTTTCATGCAATACATACCGGTATTTCGGTAATATCTATACAACTACAACATTATCTTGTATCCTGTCGGAAAACGTGACGGGAAAATAATGAAAAAATTTTCCCATTCAGGATATAATAGTTTATCAGCTGTTCAGTGATTAACAAAAAATATACTGAAAGTTATGTTAAATTGCATTCGCTAATAAGAGTCTCTAGAATGCAATTCTCACTCGATATTTGAGATTGGTTTTGTTAAGTGAACCTTCTGTTGGATGAAGGCACTGAAGGTGAGTACAGAATACTTGGTACGACGCGGATATGATACTAAAACTAAATTTTCATATTATACGTCACACGACTTCATACGGCACGTATTAATTCATTCATGCCGGTGACCGCATATTATCTTCTAGTCCAATAAGAGAAAAAAGCATTTAAAAAAATTGAAAATCTGTTGGATTCAGATATTATAATTTATTGATCATTAGAATATATACAAAAGTTACCCTGAAGCGTGTGAAATTGCATTTGTACACTAAAAGCGTCTGAGGATACAATTTTCACTCCTTACTAGCGAACGGTTTTTTCAAGTGACAATTCTTTCAAAGTTAGGTTTATAAGGTAAGTATAGAATTTCCTCTAAAAAGCGAAGATAAGATATCCTCACACGAGAGTCTCACAAAGCTCTCAATATGTTGCACAATGTTCAAAAACAATGACAAATGTTTCCCTTATATCTACAACTACAGCATTACTTTTATATAAGGGGTAAGTATATGATTTCCGCTTAGAAGAAAAAATGAACCAGTAAACAAATCTCCGGAAGCTCGTCATATGTTACACGGTATCAAAAAATAATTAATAATCGTTCTTCTCATGTCGATAACTACAGCAGTATCTTAACTCCGATGAGAAAAAAAAACAGGGACGAAAAATAATAGAAGGCACGTCATATTTAAGATATTAGTTTAATGAATATTGAATTATTGACTGGAAAAAAAGTTTAAGATGTGATTCTCAAACGGGAGTTGAAACCGGTTTTATCTAGTGACAGTTTTCTTAGAGGTAAGTATAGACGGTAAGTATGTGCTATAAGAAAACGTCGCGGGCACGTTCGAACCGAGTTTGGCACACTAGAAAAAGCACTCAAAATTAGAAATTAGCAATCGGTGCCGTTTGCGGCAAAAAACATTGAAATTCAACCATGATTTGTTTTTTTTGCCGTAATTTACATATTTAAGACAATAATGGGAAAACCCAGATGTCCTATCAAGGCCAATAGCTTAGTCAGAACAACAATTGAAGGGTTTTTTTTCTATTGAAAACAATTACCTATATCTATAATATGTCAGTCAAGACAGTAGATATACGGAAGATCGTCAAAAATATGAGAAAAACAGCGAGGAGTAGGGAGACAGAGAATAATCAAAGAATGCCTCCGTTTATCTTCGTATTTGCAAAAATAAACGACAAAAACAATAATTTCGATTAAAATTAGATATTGTTTTGTTTTTATTATTCAAGGGTAATATACACTACCGTCCATAAGTTTGGAAACACTCGCTCCGATGTCGATTCTCACAAAAAGTTTCATCCTTCTCTGAAAAATGATGATATCCAAATTTTTCAAGTGGCGTTTTAAAAGGGACATATGAATCTTCATTTACCTTTTTTGGAAAAATTTTTAAGATTTTTTTTGAGCCCGGTACGCACATTGAAAGTTGGTCGTTTTTTGGCTTTTTTTGGGGGTTAAAATTTCAGTGCACGGCTCGTAGGAAATTTTTTTCACTTTTTTTCCCAGCGAAACTTAAGAAATGATTTTTATTATGTTTCTCATTTTTTTCGTCCACTGTTCTATTATTCCTTCCTTCGTCCTTAATTCGTCCTATCCATTCGTCGCCCCAAGTAAACCATGAAAAATATAATAAAAATAATGGATTTTAATTGCACATTATAATTGCAATTCAAACCGCGAATTTTATAATTTTTAAATAAGGGAATAGGATACATTAATAATATTATGAACCATAAATAGCATAATTGTATTAATATTCGATTTCAAATATATATAAGTCAATCAAAAAAACCACTTCGCGGTGGCTTTATTTTCTCATTTTTTCTCTGGTGGTAATCTGGTGGTGGTTCTATGCTTGATAATATGAATTGAATTTAAAATCCAAAATTAAGCCATAATATTAATATTTGAAGGTCGCTAAAAAGCATAAAAATCAATAAACTTTGAAATATTCAAAAATTCTGATCGACCTTTAAATATTCATCTTTTGAGCTGAAAATTTCCCAAAACCTCGTGATTTTCTATGTACAAGATTTTACCGTATCCAAAAAAAAATTAAATTTATTTTTTCGAATCGAATTTTGACCATTTTCGAAATTTTTAAAATTCGTGAGCGACCTCTAAAAAAATTTTTTATCGAACTAATTTTTGGTTTGGGCTCTTAAAATATGATAACCTAAAATATTTTTATACGAGACCCAAAAAAAAAGTCGATTTTTTTTGCGTCACCCTAGTACATATATCAAAAGACGCGGCAGCGGCTCGGCGCCAAGTATTGAAAACGAAGCGTATATAGATATATAGGCCAAGCAATAGAGCTCTAAAATCACCAGATTTTGTAAAAAATACTAATGGCAAACCGCGAGTGCTATTCGACGCGGAATCGCTCCCCGATCATAACTGCATACTTTTCCACTCGAGATTTTCACTACTTATTTTGTTATTAACAAAATAGTGAAAAAAACAGCACTTTTTTTTGTGTCTTTCTTATAACAGACAAACTATTGAAGGAATGTTGTTTGATCCACAGGACGAATTATAAAGAATTGAAAAACAAAAAAATGAGAGGTCAAACAATTCGATCGCTTAATTATTAAGGGAGAAAACTGCAAAAAACCCAAAAAAAAGCGTTTTTTCAAAAATTTGTTACGTCGCCATTTTTTAACTTATAGTGATGGCTCTTCGCGAGATAGTTTATTATGATACTTACTTCCTGTGTGCGAAACCCAGACGCTGTCCGATAATTAGTTTTTGCGTAATTGCAATAACAGATTTTTTATGCCATATTTTTCCAAGTCCCTCCTTGCCCTGGAAGTCGTCCGATTTGAATTTATCGAACGGATTTGGAAAGTAGAAAACTTCAACTACAAAACGTCAATCTTCGTTTTTTGATAAAATGCCGAAAAATACGTGAAAATTGCGCGCAAACATGAGCGAAAACGGCCGAGCGCGCGAGAGTGGTCGTAGAGTGGGGGTAGAGCAAGAGCGTCGGGGAAGGCATATCTATAGTAATACAAGCGCGCTGCACGCAAGTTGTTGATATTCAAATTTGATTATCTCCGCGACCAGTTGGGCTATCTTAGGATATTTTTTTTTCATTTCGGCGTAACTGGACCCGCGGAAACCATCCCTCATTAATATAATGATTCATTACGATAATTACAAACGTATAGCCAGAAAAATCGAAAGAACGTTTTCCGCTAGTTTTTCATAAAATACAAGTCGATAATCGGTTTCCGCGGGTCCAGTTACCCCGGTATAAAAAAAAAGTATCCTAAGATAGCCCAACTGGTCGCGGAGATAATCAAATTTGAATATCAACAACTTGCGTGCAGCGCGCTTGTATTACTATAGATACGCCTTCCCCGACGCGCTTGCTCTACCCCCACTCTACGACCACTCTCGCGCGCTCGACCGTTTTCGCTCATGTTTGCGCGCAATTTTCACCTATTTTTCGGCATTTTATCAAAAAACGAAGATTGACGTTTTGTAGCTGAAGTTTTCTACTTTCCAAATCCGTTCGATAAATTCAAATCGGACGACTTCCAGGGCAAGGAGGGACTTGGAAAAATATGGCATAAAAAATCTGTTATTGCAATTACGCAAAAACTAATTATCGGACAGCGTCTGGGTTTCGCACACAGGAAGTAAGTATCATAATAAACTATCTCGCGAAGAGCCATCACTATAAGTTAAAAAATGGCGACGTAACAAATTTTTGAAAAAAACGATTTTTTTTTGGGTTTTTTGCAGTTTTGTCCCTTAATAATTAAGCGATCGAATTGTTTGACCTCTCATTTTTTTCGTTTTTCAATTCTTTATAATTCGTCCTGTGGAACAAACAACATTTCTTCAATAGTTTGTCTGTTATAAGAAAGAAACAAAAAAAGTGCTGTTTTTTTCACTATTTTGTTAATAACAAAATAAGTAATGAAAATCTCGAGTGGAAAAGTATGCAGTTATGATCGGGGAGCGATTCCGCGTCGAATGGCACTCGCGGTTTGCCATTAGTATTTTTTACATGAAAAAATTTCTATTGCTTGGCCTAATACAGAAAGCTCGACACTCGTCGGGCCGAAAACGAAAAATGCTCGCTAACGCCTGAGAAATTAGAAAGAGAGAAAAACCGATTTCGTCTCTCACTCGGCATTAGCATCCACGATGGAGAGGCCCGAGAAACCGAAACACCTATCGTTCGTGTATTAGTACACATGGACGCTCTCACGCACACTAGCCTACTCACGCGCAGAGACAGGCAGGCGTGGCGGGGCATATCCCCACTCTTACAATGACGTTTTAGAATCTTTTCTCCTATATTGCTCGTTTATTTTTGCAAGTACGAAACTGAGGCATAATTTTCCATATATTTTCCATTTCTCTACAACTTCTGTCTCAAACTTTTTTCGATCAAACGTTTCGTTTCTGTAATAAAAGGAAAAAGCTCTGTGTCTGATTGCAAAAAAAATGACGAAAAGGAACTTTTTTTATCAGTCCCGAAAGTTTGATAGATGGGTAATTCGATATCGCTGAATCTCGTGGTGTTATTTTTGTTTGCAATCAGACACCGAACTTTCACTTTTACATCAGAAACGAAACGTTTGATCGAAAAAAGTTCTAGACAAAAGTTCTAGAGAAATGAAAAATCTATGAAAAATATGCCTCAGTCCATCGTCGTACTTGCAAAAGTAAACAAGCAATACAGGAAAAAAAATTCTAAAGCGTCATTGTAAGAGTGGGGACATGCCCCGCAACGCTTGCCTGTCTCTGCGCGTGAGTAGGCTAGTGTGCGTGCGAGCGTCCATGTGTACTAATACACGAACGATGGGTGTTTCGGCTTCTCGGGCCTCTCCATCGTGGATGCGAATGCCGAGTGAGAGACGAAATCGGTTTTTCTCTCTTTCTAATTTCTCAGGCGTTAGCGAGCATTTTTCGTTTTCGGCCCAACGAGTGTCGAGCTTTCTGTATATCTATATATAACGGCGCATCAGCGCGCCGTGTTTAAATCGCATCTTGATGCTTATGGCAGGATATTTTTTTAACTAATTGTCAAAAATAGTTACCCTTGAATAAAAAAAAACAAAAGAATATCCAATTTTAACCGAAATTATTGTTTTTGTCGTTTATTTTTGCAAATACGGAGATGAACTGAGACATTTTTTCCATGGTATTTCAAATTCTGTACAACTTTAGAGTTTGAAAATTTTTTGCGATCAAACGTTTAGCTACTGAGATAACAGTGCTCAAGCCTCCTCCACCCTTTTCTAGAAAATCTCGGTGTTTGATCGCAAAAAAAAATTAGCACCAGGGGATTCAGCGTTATCGATATTAGGAAATCAAACAATTTGTCGAGGTGCAAATTAAAATTGGTTATTTAGTTCGCCCACAAAAAATGAAAAACCAGCTAAAATGGCCATTCTTTTGATAACCCACTATTTAGTTGTAAAATACGTGTACGCAGCCTGTAAAATCTCGGAATATACGCCCCCCGGTATACTGAACAAGTGTGCAAAATCGAAACTCGATCGGATGATTTTTTCGTTGAGAAAAGCCATTTTTTATTACAGAGCCGACATTTTTCGCAAGGATTTTCCAGGCTGGGAAATTGTCACAGGCATTGAAACCGAAACGTAATGAATCGGAAAAAGTCGAGTCATCATGTACGCTTTAGGGCAAATCGATTTTTTATGATTAAAGGGGTGAAAAACGGCTCCATAAAGAAGGGTACGTTTTTTATTCATAGACAAATGGAATTCACATCGTGAATTTTCGAATGACAGAGTCAGGATTGGTATCATTTGAAGGCAGTTTATTCTCCAAATTTAGAAAAAAAAATTGAAAGAGTTAATTGAAGGGAAATGAAATTTTTTTTTTCTTCAAAATCATTGCAGCTGCCATTTTTATCATGGAGAGCTGAAACTTGGACAGCATACAGAGTCAGGCTTATGGCAGCTGGCGAAAAATCGGCGGAAAAGTTCCATATAAATTCATTGTTCATTTCAGCGGTTAATTGAGAGGCGAAACATGACGCCGCGTTTGGAGACCGAGTGGGGGTAGCCGTCTCCGGCGCGCCCGCGCTCGCGTGAAAAGTGAATCCACGCGTCAAGTTCGACGAACATGCAATATTTCCGGAACAAATCAACTCATCCCCTTGTTTTTGTTTCCCAAAAAAAAATTTTTTAAAAAATTCAATGAAAATCCTTGAAAATCGTAAAGTCACCTCCAAATTTATTGACAAATTTCTATTTCCTTTTTTAGACTATTTTTTAATCAACAAAATGTTTTGTTAGTGGAGCACTTGCCATTTCGTTTTTAAATAAAATTAACGAGTTGAGGCCATTACGGCTTCGAAAGACACCACATCTCAAATTTTCAAATTTGACAGAGAAAAATTTCACAAAATTCAGGGTACAAGAAAATAAAAAGAATTCAACGCGGGAAGTACTTGAAATGCTGGTGTATTTTTCACTATGCTACAAAGCCTCGATGATATTCGAATTCCATCCCAGCCGAAAGTTTAATTGAAAATAGTGTAAAAAAATGAATAAAAAATAATCAACACATTTGGTAGTGAATTTTAAATTATTTAGAATTTGCGATAACAAAATCATGATCAGGAGAAAGTTAACCGAGATAAAAAAAAACTTGACAAATTGATTCGTTCCGGAGACATTCCATGTTCTAATTCGTGGAACTTGTACACGCGGATGGACTTCTCGCGTGAGCTGGAGATGGCTACCCCTACTTTGCCACCAAACGCGGCGGTATATTGGGCCTCTCAATTAACTCCTGAAATGAACCATAAATTTCTATGGATTTTTCCGCCGATTTTTTATCAGTTAGTATAAGCCTGACTCTGTACGCTGTCCAATTTCAAGCTCTCCATGTTGAAAAGAGCAGATGCAATAATTAAGAATGAAAAAAAATTTCGATACCTCCCCCTAATCAATTTTTCATAATTTTGTTGCTGTTGTGAATTCGTAAAAAAATAGCTTCTTTCGAATGATGCCATTCCTGACTCTGTTACTTGAAAATTTGCGATAGAATTTTATTTATTTATGGGTAAAAAATGTACCCTCTTTTTCGAGCCGTTTTTCGCCTCTTTGATTATAATAAATGGATTTTCCCCAAAGTGTTCATGACAGTACGACGCTTACGGATTAATTTCGTTTTGGTTTCTTTGCACTGCGATAATTTCCCAGCCAGCAATTAAATTTCTCGCGGAAAAAGTCGGTTTTTTAATAACAAATAGCGTTTTTTGAAAACTATTGATCCGACCGATTTTGCATACTTGTTTCGTGCACCGGGGGAATTGCATTCCGAGATTTTAGAGGCTGGACACGTATTTTTGAATTAATAATGAGTTGTGATAAAAATAACCATTTTAACTGGTTTCCATTTTTTTTTGCCGGAGAAATAATCGACCGATTTGAATTTGCGATCCGCGAAATGATCGGTTTTTCTTATATCTACAAATAGTTACTCGAGTTTTTTTTCGGATCAATAATTTCGACGCTATATCTCTCAAAGACATGGTTTTGTGTCAACTTTCAAGGCGGGGCAAAAAAAAAGGGAATTGATCAATGCAATCTTTGGTTATAATGGTTCTGACGCGTTGACACGTGAAAACCCGGTTCCTGGACAGTCAAAAATGTCTGATTAAATGCTTTTTTTTTAAGGCTATTGTTCAAAATCTTCAACTTGATATTCGATACATAAACTTGTAGAAAAATGTATTTATTCAAACATTTTGGATTGATGAAATGGACCGGCTCGTATTCACTCAGACACCATCAACCCCGGTTTGCACACGAAAAAATGTATTTCTTGCGTTCCCAAAAAATGAAGAATGCTTCGGAATGTTAGTTAAGATAATTAGAATGTCAATTGCGAATTTTCGTCTCTTGAAATTCATGCTCACCGAATTGTAATGCATAACATACGATGTTGCTAATTTGTGACTTGTATACTGAAAAGAAGTGAAAGATTTAAGATTCGGGTATTATTATGGTTTCATATCGCTCGGGCTCTTAGGCCAAGCAAATAGAAATTTTTCCTTGACTAATAGTAATGGCTAACCGCGAGTGCCATCGGACGCGGAATTGCCCCCCGATCATAATTGCATAATTTTCGACTCGAGATTTTTATTAGTTTTTTTTTTTAATTATTAACGTGCAAAAAATTGCATTCTTCTTTGGTTTTCGCTGAAAGAGAAAAAGGAATAGAGAAATGTCATCCGCCCTAAAGCACGAATTATGGAGAATCGAAAGTCGAAAAAAAATGAGAGGTCAAACAACACGATCAGTTAATTATTAAAGGAGGAAACAAAAAAATCGCGATAAAAAGCGTTTTTTCAATAATTCGGAACGTCGCCATGTTCCGACTTGTAATGCAGGCCTTTTGCGATATAGTTTATGATAACAGGCTCTTTCTGTGTCCGAAACCCAGGCGCTGTCCGATAATTAGTTTTTGCGTAATTGCAATCAAAAGTTTTTCATGCCATGTTTTGCAGTCAGGCTGGATGCTCTGATGTTCGTGCGATTTCAATTTTTTGAACGAATTTCCAAAGTCGAAATGTTTGGCTACACAACGTCAATCTTCGTTTTTCGTTCGAACGCGGAAAAACAGGCGAAAATTGCGCGCAATCCTGAGCGAAAACGACGCAGCACGAGAGAGTGGTCATAGAGTGGGGGTGGAGCAATAGCTGCGGGGAAGGCACTATGCAGTAATATAATACAAGCGGGCTGCACGTAAGTGTGGATATTCAAATTTGATTATCTTCACGATCGGCAAGATATTTTTTCTTACTTTTGTAAAAAATATCTTAAACTAGTCAAACGGATCGTGAAAATAACCAAATTTCAATATTCAACTTGCGGGCAGCGCGCTTGTATTACTATACTTGTGCCTTCCCTCAGCTCTTGCTCTACCCCTACTCCACGACCACTGTCGCGCGCTCGTCCGTTTTCGCTCATGTTTGTACGCAATTGTCACCTAGTTTTTTTCAATTAAATTGAAAACGAAGATTGACGTTTCGTAGCCGAACTATTCTACTTTTCGAATTGGTTCGATAAATTGAATTCGGACAACTACAGTAGCATCCAGCCTCTCTGTAAAATATGACATAAAAAAACTTTCATTAGCAATTATGCAAAAACTAATGATCGGACAGCGTCTTGATTTCACACAGAGAAAGATCCTGTTATCATAAACTATCCAGCAAAGAGACTGCTCTACAAGTAAAAAAATGGCGAAGTTACGATTTTTGAAAAAAATCGCGGTTTTTTTTAGTTTTCTCCCTCAATAATTAACCGATCAAGTTGTTCAACCTCTCATTTTCTTCGTCTTTCGATTTTTCATAATTCGTCCTTTGAGGCAAATGAAATTCCTCCATTGGTTTCTATTTTATAAGCAGAAAACGAAACAAAAACGATTTTTTGCACTATTTTGTTAATAACTATGAAAGAAATAATAATCCCGAGTAGAAAAGTATGTAGATGTGATGGGGGAGGGGGCAATTGCGCGTTCGATGGCACTCGCGGTTTGCTATCGATACTTTTGTCAAGAGAAAATCTCTATTTTCTTGGCCTGTACAAAATTTCAAAGCAAAGATGCTTCAGAGGTCAGAGAGGACACGACGTACGGAAGGGATGATGCTCGCGCTCGCTCGCACTCACGCAGGTCGGTGGCGCGCCAGGTTGGCGCGGTAATGCTGGAAAGCCCAGCTACCGCACAGCGCCGCGGTACTATTGGTTGCCGTGAAAAACAAAAAAACGCGAAATAGAAAGATCCTCGTTGAGCGTTAAATTTTCGTCACTTCTGTTTCACCAACCGGCCTCCCAGTATCGTGTGCTTTCAAAGTTCGAACTGTGTGTTGTGTGAAAAGTTCTTAAAAACTCTTGTTGAGACTTATCGTTGAATAGTTTATTCCCTAGTTAATGCATTTCTTTATTTACGTTGTATATATCTAAATATCTATATAAATATTCGCGTAACGATACTGTATATATATATTTTTATATATATTTTTTATTTGTAGTGCGTGTATATATATATATATATATATAAATAGATTATAGAGTGTTTAATATTGAGTGTATAACTAGTGTTTATCAAATTTTGTGAAAATTGCGTGCATTTTCACAATTTTCATCGACTAAGTGTCCAACAATCAGACTATATTGTTGTGTCGTGTGCTACGCCATGGCAGCTCTCGCGACGAGGAGAATTAATCTCCCCCGCAGCCAGCGAATCAAAGACGGAAGGATTTTTGAAATTAGCAAAAGAGCAAAATCCGGCGAAATGTAAGTAGTTTTCCTGTATTAAAATTATATCACATGAGAAAAAACTGATATCCTTCGTAAGAATGGCGGCGAGAAAAAGACTAGTAATATTTTTGATACAATGAGCGTTCTGATGACAATAAAAATTGGAAGTATTTGTCAACTTTATAACAATAAAATTGAATACTTTTTTCGAAGTTTCGAATCGTCGCAGCATAATTTTTATTCAGCGATATATCGATATTGCTGAATAAAAAATATCGATATTGCTGAAGCTTCGAATCGTCGCAGCATAATTTTTATTCAGCGATATATCGATATTGCTGAATAAAAAATATCGATATTGCTGAAGCTTCGAATCGTCGCAGCATAATTTTTATTCAGCGATATATCGATATTGCTGAATAAAAAATATCGATATTGCTGAAGCTTCGAATCGTCGCAGCATAATTTTTATTCAGCGATATATCGATATTGCTGAATAAAAAATATCGATATTGCTGAAGCTTCGAATCGTCGCAGCATAATTTTTATTCAGCGATATATCGATATTGCTGAATAAAAAATATCGATATTGCTGAAGCTTCGAATCGTCGCAGCATAATTTTTATTCAGCGATATATCGATATTGCTGAATAAAAATTCTGCTGCGACGATTCGAAGCTTCGAAGAAAATTCGATACACATAGTTTCGACGGCACCTTCTCAATTTGCATGGCTCGTTACATTCTTCTGAAAAAAAAACAAGAAATGATTTCCTTCATTTATGTATCTTGAACCAAAAGCGTTTATTCAAAAATATTCCGGTAGACTAATCGATTTATAAAATCATCTCGACTGATCTATCGACTGCGTAGCTGGGTCTTCTGGGCAGTCCTCGCAGACTGTGCCAGTCATTTTGAAAATCCTTCATGATCATCAATGTCATTTCAATGCAAATAATTTCATGAAACTCTCAAAAATGTATGGTTCTAGATACCTATGTTGATGATTTCAAATTTGAACAAAACTTCACCTCGCTGCGACAAGCCTTCGTCGCAGTCTTTGGGTCCTCCGCAGTCTCCGCAGTGGCTGTGGATTTGTAATTAATGTAGTATGCCTTTAAATATCATTTGTTCCTCATTGACTTAGAGTAAAGGCTAATATACTTTGAGTTTATTATTAATGAGTCATTAAATCCCTGAAGTATCAGAAAAAACGTGGGTGCAGAATATTACTTTCCTCCGCTTGGACCTTGTCGAAATGTTTTCTACGCTGGCTCCGCTGACTGTGTTGGCTACGCTGGTTACTCTGGTCTCGCTGTACCTTGAACAAAAACAAAATCAATTAATAAAGTCATACTCTACAATGAACGATATTCAGTGAATAATACTTCATTTCATCCTTCGGAGATCCCATGGCACTTCATGCCTTTGTCGCAGTCTTTGGGCCCTCCGCAGTCTTCGTAGTTGCTGCAGATCTGTAATTAATGTAAAATGCTTCTACATATCAATTTTTCTTTATTAAATTAAAGTCAAGCCTTATGATTCTCTAGTCAATTATCAAGAAGTCATCAAAAACATGTAGTGTGGGAAAAAAACTTGATAAATAAAACTCTATTCTGGTTTGGCTTTGTCGGAATGTTCTCTACGCTGGCTTCGCAGACTCTTGTAGCTTCGCTGGTTATGCTGGATAGGCTGTACCTAAGAGTGAAACCAAATCATACTCTTTCATAAATGAATAACAACATTTAGTAAATAATTCTTTACTTCATTCTGCGGAGAACTGATGGTACTTCATGCCTTCTCCGCAGTCTGTGGGTCCTCCGCAGTCTCCGCAGTTGCTGCTGACCTGTAATTCATGTAAAACGCTTCGATATATCATTTTTTCCTTATTAAATTAAAGTCGCGCCTAATAATTTTCGAGTTCATCAACAAGTCATTAAAACAATATAGTGTGAAAAAAAATTGATCAATAAGACTTTTTCCGGTTTGGCTTCGTCGGAATATGCTCTCCGCTGGCTTCGCAGATTCTGGTGGCTCGGCTGGTCTCGCTGCACCTCAATGTAAAATATAATAAATTGAGAAAATCATACTCTCTCATACATAAATCACAACATTTAGTAAATGATACTTAACTTCATGCTTCGGAGATGTGCCTTAATATGGCGCTCAGCTGGCACGGCGGTAAACCTACCTGCAACGGGTCGTCACTGGGGCACTTACCTCCGTTCTCCTCGCGAACCCGCCTTTCTTGTTAAAAGAGCTTCACCATTGTTGATCCATCTTCTCCTTGCTCTCTTCCCGGAACGATAAGAAACTTTCAATAATATTGTATTGGAACCCAATGAATTTTTGAAATCCAAACATTTAACCAGCTCGCAAATTGGCGTGTTTTTTAAATTGCACAAACAACGAATAGGAAAAAATATTTTCTGTTGGAACGCAACATTGTGAACTTCAGTGTCATAACTTGTTAAATTTTTGTGTCGTAATTTCCATAGATTATCCCCAAACGTGAGAAATATTCATGGAGAGTACAAGAACATTTTTGTCGTCATCTTTTTCAGAATTCCCCTGAGACAATAACAGCGACACGTTGCAACTTTTACTGTTCATATGTACGACATGCAGTCACATTGAAAATTGTATGGCAACAAACAATTTTTTTCTCGGAATAATTCAAAAAATTGGTGTACTCTAGATCGATAAATACTACCAACCACTGAGTTCCCTTATTAATGCTGGAACCTCTTGTTTCTAGCAATTCTCCGAGGGGTTTAAGTTTGATTGCCTGAATTTCTAACTTGAAGCAGTAAAAAATATAGACGTTTTGATGAATTATAAAAATGGCATTAATAAATGGAAAGAAGAATCCCATTATATTGAAAAATCTCTTTTAGTTGTCGATGTAAAGATCGACTTTTCACCCCTCCGATCGACTTTACCAATCGGATATCGATGAGATAAAATAAAAGATAACACTTTTCATACAAAAATTTCTTGAATATGAAATTCAGGAATTTCATAGATTTTTCGATGATTCATCAAAATCTCTCAATGATGGAAATATTTGAGCATACGATCGCGTTGTAGAATTTGGTTCATCTGTTTTCAATTGGTGTGCCCAGTGTTACTTGGAAATCGAAGCCTTCTATATATATATTTTTTTTCCACAGTTATCTGCGATGTTCAACAAGGTTTTGTTTTGGAACAGCGAAGAAATTGCGCAATGGCGACATTTTATCACTGCGGAACCATTCCGATATTTGTTCTGCCAATCGCAATTTACAGATGAAGTCGGATTTTCAAGATGCTCTAAGAAGCGCACTCGAGCGAAATTTTTGGAGGCTCAAACAAGTTTATGAAACGGTTGCCGCATTGTGAGTATAGAAAAAACGATAATTTTTAGCCTTTGTGGAGAATTTAATTTTCGTCTAATACGAACACATCGTATAATACGAAATATTAAAATAATTAACGCTTGTGCTCGTTCGTTTAAGACGTTTCAAAATCTGAAGATTTTCGGCTGGCATGAAATAGGGGAGAGGCGGGAAAAGCGGAACACCTCTCCGAAAACTCGATTTTTTTTTTTTTTTACTGAAAATCTTAGAAACTCCGATCGCCCGTCTTAAAATATTGAGAGACAAACAATTTTTCGAGTAAAAAAAAAACTTTGAAAAAAAAAAAATGAGAATACGGCTGAAATTTTTATCTCAAATGGTATCTAGAGTCGCGGTAGCGACTCGGAGACAAGTACATTTAAAAGGCGAGTCGCTCCAGGACTCTTTACAGCAAGGACCGCGATTCCAACTGTTTTCGAAAATTTTCGAAAATTGTTTCTGCTATATCTCGATGATTACACCGTTATGGAAAATGTTCCAGTTTCGAGTATTTTTTATTTTTTTTTCTCTTTCGACTGCGACTATTTCGGACTCTGTAGCTTATTCCGTTTTGCAGATACGAATATTTTTCTTTTTCGTTGCATCAAAAAATCGCACATTTTTTTTCGCACAGATTTTTTCGCACACATTTCCGATGCTCATTTGTTCCTTTTCGTAGTTGTACCAATGACAACTGGTGAAATAACTGTCAGAAGGTTATAAAGATCGCGAGTCGGATCAATGCATGGTGCGAACAGAGTCGCGATAGCGACTTAGAGACAAGTTCGTTCTAAGACTGTTCGCGGCAAATATTAATGACGATCATCGAAGATCCTGGCAATAAGTTATTTGGTATAATATCAATAATATTATATTACATTACAATGCAATATATTATTAATAGAATATCATTCATTTATGAATTATTATTCCTTATTAGACTGTATCAAATCAATTCGATAATTTTTTTTTCAGCCTAACACAATCTTAAACTTTACTTTTATATAGAAAAATAATTCTCCCGAAAGATGGGGCCAGACGTTCAAAATTTAGAGGTGCCTCATCGGACTTCCGTCTTTTTTATTTGGTTAATCCGTCAATAACGGATTTCCATGAATGGAATAAACATTTTTCGTGTTCTAAAATGATGAATTATTCTGTTTTTATGTATAAATACTGAATATACTATAAAAAAACGGTCTTGGGTATTGCAGCAACAATTATCGGTCAATATTACACTCCGAAATTTTCAGCCTCGTTATTAATTCTGTATCTCGGTGAAAAAAAAATCATAAGAGAATTTAATAAGCATTGTTTTCAAGGGGACAGTTTTCGCTTCGATTTGACACCCGGAAAAGAAAATTAGAATTTTTTTTATAGCCCCACGCCCTTTTGAATACGGCCGTTTTCTGACCATTTTTCGAGCTTCGGAGATGGGCTACTAAAATATTTTTCTCATAATTCCATTTATCATCATTCCAAAGAGGATATCAAACGCTGCATTTTTGTTTTTAAAAAAGTACCATGCGATTCTTTTTTGCAAAAATATTCAAATTTTTAACGAATATTGCCAATTTTAGTACATTTGGCGTATTGAGAAATCGGCAGGTGATTTGAGAAAATGTCAAGAAAGTGAAAAGTTGCAGAAGTTTATGATGGACCTGTTAGAACTATTTCAGAATTTCTTTTCGACACTTTTTTTCCCCCACTTTCGGAGTAAAATTTATTTCAATTTCCTCATGGCATTTTTTTTAGGGGGGCAAGGCCTTCATTTTTTTCTGTCATTATCTCCATGTCATTTTAATTGAAAATAAAATGTCTTACTTTCTTTTACACGATTTTTTCGTCAAAAAAACTAAATTATTGAAAATTTAGTTTTTAAATGAAATTATACGAAGATGATGACAGAACGAAATTTAAGCCCCTCTAAAAAAAAGTACCATGCGGAAATGGAAATAAATTTTACTCCGAAAGTGGGAAAAAAAATGTCGAAAAGAAATTCTGAAATAATTCTAACAGGCCCATCATAAACTCCTGCAACATTCCACCCTACTGATATTTTCTCCAATCACCCGCCGTTTCCAAAATACGCCAAATTTAATAAAGTTGTCAATTTTCGTCGAAAATTTGAATATTTTTACGGAAAAAAATCGCACTATACTTTTTTAAAAACGAAAATGAAGCGTTTGATATCCCCTTTGGAATCATGATAAATTAAACTATGAGAAACTTTTTCTAGTAGACGGGCAGCCCATCTCCGAAGCTCGAAAAATTTTCAGAAAACAGCCGTATTCAAAAGCGCGTGGGGGCTATAAAAAAAGTTACTTTTCCGGGTGTCAAATCGAAGCGAAAACTGTCCCCTTGAAAACGGTGCTTATTAAATTCTCTTATGATTTTTTTTTCCACCGAGATACAGAATATATAACGAGGCTGAAAATTTCGGAGTGTATATATTGACCGATAATTGTTGCTGCAATAACCAAGACCGTTTTTTTATAGTATGTTCAGTATTTATACATAAGCACGGAATAATTCATCATTTTAGAACACGAAAAATGTTTATTCCATTCATGGAAATCCGTTATTTATGGATTAACCAAATAAAAAAAAAAAACGGAAGTCCGATGAGGCACCTCTAAATTTTAGAAGTCTGGCCCCGTGTTTTGCGAGAATATTTTTTTTATATTCAAAGAAAGTTTAAGATTGTGTTATGCAAAAAAAAATTATCGGTCTTATTTGATAGTCTATTCCTTATATTATATCAAATATAGTTCCACATATATTTTTTTTTAAACACATGATCGTTCAATTTCGCAAAGCTCAAAGGAAGCGGTTGCATTTAGCGGTTACAAATTTTGAATTTTCAACCTTTCTCGGATATTTGTCGACTGGGAAGTTGGCCGTTTTTTTTTTCAATTACAAGATCCTCCCATTTTTCGCAGCTCTATAGAAGCGCAATAATATGATACAATAAGTGATTTAATAAAGAGAGAAATAAGGGAAAATGAACGTAACAAAAAAATTCTGCGAGCGCGTATATAGCGCCCGCGTTATTGCTAGTAGCTACAAGAACTACGATTATTGAATACTTGTCACATTTCAAGTCGAGAGTTCACAAAAAGTCGCTAAATAAGGGGCAAAATACAGCATGAATGCTGTAAAAAAACCTGAGACAAGTACATTTATGCCATCCGAATAGTCGTTTCTGTTGGAAATATTGAACTGATAAGTTGAACTGATACTTCACAAAAAGTTACTAAATAAACCGAAATCTACTGAAACGTACATGGCCAAGCACATAGAGTTTTTTCAAATTTTATTGAAAATTCCAATCCTCGCCAAATCGGGATCTTCACCAAATGCTACCGTGGGACAGCTCGGCAAAGGTCGTTCGATACCATCCATATTCAACAGAGCATAACCCGCGAAAAAAATCTTGAGCGGATACGCACAGAGTACTTGTCCGGCCCCACAAATTTTTCAATAAGAACCCTGTCCCGAAAAATTTTGGTGGAAGCTCTCTCATAAGTGAAAGATGGAAGTAGTCGAAGTTCGTGATCTTAAAAATAATTTCCATCATTCATGCCCATTTATTTGAAACGCAAACCGGAACTTAACTAGTTTAACTAGATCTTTTAATCAAATTTCAAGTTATTAATTAATGAAGAAAATCACGCAGAACTTCTGTAACTCTGGACACCAACCTCATATAAACGTCGGGAATGCACAGAAATTATTGAGTCCGGTCTAGAGGTGATATGTACATGTATTGATTGTGAAAAACAGAAAATATTTGCAGTCCACATGTAGAACAGAAAATTTGTCGGGCCGGACAAGTACTCTGTGCGTATCCGCTCAAGATTTTTTTCGCGGGTTATGCTCTGTTGAATATGGATGGTATCGAACGACCTTTGCCGAGCTGTCCCACGGTAGCATTTGGTGAAGATCCCGATTTGGCGAGGATTGGAATTTTCAATAAAATTTGAAAAAACTCTATGTGCTTGGCCATGTACGTTTCAGTAGATTTCGGTTTATTTAGTAACTTTTTGTGAAGTATCAGTTCAACTTATCAGTTCAATATTTCCAACAGAAACGACTATTCGGATGGCATAAATGTACTTGTCTCAGGTTTTTTTACAGCATTCATGCTGTATTTTGCCCCTTTTTTTTATCCACAAAGCCTTTCTTTATTGTTAAAATCATCGTTCTCGTTAAGACGATTGAAAAACTTGCATAATTTTTTTTTCCCAATAATCGTTACTATTTTTCTATGTCTGCATGCAGATGATTTCTATTAAAAAATTTGCTAGTTTCTGGCAAACGGAACGAGGAAAATTATTTTGCCGTCGAAAATTTTACAAACTTATGGAGACACATAAGAATTCATTTTTTATTTTTCGTATCACGGGTTTATTAAGGACTTTTGGATATTTAAATTTTTTTCTTGAACGCTCCGCGTCTCTGTGCGTGTGTGTGTGTGTGCGCGCAAGACACTCCGCATGAAAAACTGTGAAATTAGAAATTTTTCAATTTCTACAATTGAATTTTCTTCCATTTAAATTTGATCGAAATTGTTAAACTTTTGAGATTGTAAAAAATATAAATTCAAGTTTTTCTTGGGATGCATGTTTCGATTTTCCTGAAAATGCGTGGAATTTTCAATTCTTTAACCTCGAAATTTAAAATTTCGCCGATTTAAATTTATCCATTTAAATTCCGATGGGATTTAAATCGGAGGAATTTTGAATCTGGATCTTTCAAAAAATAAACAAATCTAAGATTTTTAGGGAAAGCCAGAACAGCCACGAAAACTGGAATTCTTGTTTTCTCCAACCTTGAAAATTAGACATTTTCGATCAAATTTAAATCGGAAGGATTGCTGCATTTTGAAATTCAAAAAATCAAAAATTGCACGGTTGTTCGGGAAAACCCGAAAAGCCTGAGAAAAAATGAAATTTTTGTTATCTTCAACAATTTGAAATATTGAACAATTTCGATCAAATTTACATCGAAGTTTTGAATTATGAGGTTCAGAAAATTAAAAATTCCACGCATGTTCAGGAAAACTGGAAAAGCCCAAGAAAAACTGGAATTTCCGTTATCTACAATTACAAAAATTGGACAATTACGATCAAATTTTAATCGAAAAAAATTCAAATGTAGAGATCGGAAAATTAATAATTCTGCAGTTTTTCATGCGGAGCGTCTTGCGCGCGCGCGCACATCACATGCACAGCCTTCAAGGAAAAATGAAAACATCCGGCGTCCTTAATAAACCCGTGATACGAAAAATAAAAAAATGAATTCTCATGTGTCTCTATAAGTTTGTAAAATTTTGGACGGCGAAACAATTTTTCTCATTTCGATTGCCGGAATCTAGCGAAATTTTTTAAATAAATTATCTGCATGCAGAACATTGAAAAATGGTAACGATTATTGAAAGAAAAATCATTTTTTCAATGATGTTTTTTCATCGTCTTAAGGAAAGCTTTGTCGATAAAAAATACCATTTGAGATAAAAATTTTCAGCCGAATTCGCATTTTTTATTTTTTCGAAATTTTTTTTTTATCACTTCAAAAACTGGTCGTCTCTCAATATTTCGAAACGGACGTTGGAGTTTTCAAGATTTGCAGTGAAAAAAAAAATCTCGTTTTTGGGGGGGGGGGGGGGGTGTTCCGCTTTGCCCGGGTGTTCCGCTTTGCCCGCCTCTCCCCTACATAACGGTTTTGAAGAACAATAATTGTTCAATGTGAATCAAATTTCTCAAATTTTCTAAATCATCATGTTTGTGACAGATTTCCTAGGGAAATAAAGATTGAGGTGCCGTTCAACAGCATCGTAAGCTCCTTGAAGCGCTGGCGAAAAACCTACTTCCCACGCTGTCCGGAAACGCTGCAGTCGATGGCCGATCAACTGCAGCGACCTGAAAGTCAGCGTCTCTTAGAGTACGATGTCGGGAAAATTACAACGATGACGATCGAGGACAATGAAGGGAACGTTCATTTGATGATGTACGATCCCGAATTCACGTCCGAGTTTCAGGACGTCACACACATTTTTATTGACGCAACGTTCGAAACGACACCTCGAGTGAGGGGCGTTTATCAGTTGGTAGCGGTTCTCGGCATCGTATATGACCACGTAAGAATTCACTGTAATAGTAATTATTTCTCATTCAAATTTTATTTCTCATTACCGTCCGATATTTCAGGCTATACCGATCGCGCATGTTCTGATGTCTAGGAAGACTGAGTCGAGCTACAGAGCCGTCTTCGACACAATCAGAACCACCGTCCTGAATACTCAGGCTGTTAAAGTAGTCATGACTGACTATGAACGGGCATTGAGGAACGCTTGCCGTTCTACGTTCCCAAACGCAATAATTGCGGGGTGCAGTGTCCATTATGATCGCGTAATTGAATTTTCATAACAAAATATATAATGCCGTCGGAAGTCTGATTGATTTTTCATACCATATATGTTTTCATTTTTCAGGCTGTCCTCAAGAAAGTGAAAGCGTTGCATTTATCGCCATTGCTGAGGCAGGACGATATTGCAAAATTATTCGTGAAAAAAACGCTTGCTCTCGCGTATCTTCCGCCCTCGATCATCGTGGAACAGTATGAAATTTTAAAAACCTCACTGCCTGCTCCCTTACAGAGGTCGTTTCAAGACTTCTGTAGGTACTACGAGCGTCAGTGGCTGCGAGCGGTGAAACCCACTGGCTTCAGTGTTTTCAAATTGTCTCGGCGCACCAACAACGTTATCGAGTCGTATAATAGCGTGCTCAAGTCTACAATGGGGCAGCATCCATCTGCCTGGTCGTTTATTGGTGAGTCTTATAATAGTTATCTAACAAGAATTTTAACTTTGTAGAAATATTGTAGGATAATTTGATTATATCGCTCCAAGTAGGAAAGGAATCGAGAGGAAAATTAATAAATAACGGCCTTTTATGGAAAGATCGCGAAATTTTTTTTTTGGGAGAATTTTATTTTGTCTTCATTGCAATCGATAAACTCATTTTTTTCTCTTATTTATTAAGTCAAGAAAATTCGTACCCCACAAGTAACTTCGCTTGAAAAAATCCGATTGTCTTGTTTAATATTTTTCCAACACCTCGGAAAAGTATTTGCTCGGGGGTGAGCTGTAACAACGCCATTTTTAAGTACTGATCGTCTCGCACGAGGGTCGGGTCGCTCGCGGTCTTCATTAACGCGTCTAAGTTTCGATTGTTCATATAAATTCTCTGTAAGTTTTTTTACCGGTTACGATTCAGCCAGGAGACAAGTATTGCGCGTTTTTTTCGAATTTCCCGTACATTTTGGCACATAGTGTCCATAACAATCGCATTTAGAATATTTCCGACCGCGTTCTTTCGTGGAACAATTCGTGCTCAAACGTTCTACGGATCCATAGTTGAAACACCGACTGACGTTATCCTGATTTTTAATTTCGACTCCGCGTGATGCGCTTGTTTTACCCGAATTGTTTATTACGTCTTTCATCAGACCGCGCTTACCGCCAGATTTTTTTATCGTAGCTCTCTTGATCTCGCGTTGTCTTGGTTCTGCGGCGAAGTTTCTTCAAATCCCTGTATGAGTGCTTCCTTCGTCGAAACATACGTGTTTGTCAAGTTCTCCGAATACGAGTCCAAACCACCCTCAATAATGTCGCACAGCAATTATTTTCGTCTATTGTGATATGATTTGCCACAATCGTCTTCTCGTGAACACACGCGCAAAAGGGATCATTTTTTTCATTGTCGCTCCTAAAAACGTCGTCGCAGCGTAATTTTGTCTGTTTGAAAAAAAAAACATTCCTCTGAGACTGTTTAGCAAATGCTTCATCGACAGTTGCATATTTTGTCGCCGAGTGGAACTACTCGAGCGCTTTTCCCTTTAATCTCATTAATCTCAATTGTGTGATTCATGTAAAAATAATCCTTGCTTTTCCCATGTTTCGAAGAATTCTGCAATTCCTTAGAAATGATTGAGAAGGTCAGCTCCCGCTGAGATGGGTAATATTTCTAGGGTTTGTAACGATGCGGTGCAAGCATTGAGTCGTTATTGGATCGCGTCTACGTTACGGACGGCTTGTCTCGATTCAGCTCTTGTGATCTCCAATTCGTGCCGTATGAGAACTAGCTCACGCTTAGCTCCTTTTTTTCTCTTCGATAAACTTCAATTATGCGTCTACTCGCTACTTTTTCCTGAAGATCGATGTTTCAGATAGCCCTGACGACATCTGTCTTTTCTCCTTTTTCTCGACTTGCCAAGCATCGTTTAAGTTATCAACTTGGCTAAGTCGTAACACCGGCTCATTTTTCCCCGTTGTATCCAAGTTTAAGGAACGTAACTTCTTCTTGAGGTCGTTCATAGTCCAATTTTTCGATAATCTTTTCATCGGGTCCATCTTCGTTGAAAAAAAATCATATTTATTGTCTTTCTTTTCTCTTCTCCTTACACTCGCCTCATTCATCACACTTTTTCAGCTTTACATTACTGTTTTTTTTGTCGTTACAGCTTTACTCTTCCATCTCTTTGTCTTTACCGCTTCCTGGCCATAAATCGTCGTCTGATCTCGGACGAGCCCCTAAATTTGTCGGATCATTTCATTGTATCACTTTCAGGCGATATATCACTTGCTCGGTCGACAAAATCTTTCTACACGTTTTACTTGGAGAGACTGAATATTTCAAGAAAAATATAAGTTGCACGTCGTTCCAATTTCACCAAAGAAAAAGGTGTGACTTTTCTTTTTCTCGAAATATGAAGGGTGTCTGAGAAAAACGTTTATCTACTTATTGGTTATCTCGCATGCATTCACGTGACTGCTAGATCACTTCAGCAATGATGAACAAACTTATTTTATTCTTAAACAAAAACACGCCGCTTCTATGTGCACTCGATTTTCCTCTTTACAATATCGGTATTAATAAGAAATTAAAATATTTCTCTGTCAGACGGCTAATTAATGTCAACTCACGATTATTTTATTAGGCCATCTAATCAAGCTGACGTCGAACGCTCGAGATGACGTGGAAAGTGTGAGATATGAGTGAATGGCTGGTACGCAGAGGTGGGGATAAGGCGGTCCCCTGTAGCGAAGCCAGTGAGTCGGCACCGTGGAACGAGCACGGTTAGCAAGAGTAACCGGGAAACGAGTCCTGGTTATATCGATAGATATTCGATAGATATTTAGTTTATAAGTGATTTAAATAAAACTTAGTTAATGAAGCGCTGCCTCCTTATTTCACCTACGCCCATATATGACAATCTGGCGACGAGGATTTGGTGTGAACAGTGCATAGATCACGAATGGGCCACGCGGTAGGCACATGTCGGACGAGAAAAAGGTGAAAAGTGAGCGCAGCGGGGAAGGAACATCGTGGATCTATAAGTTGAGAAAAGATCAAGTGATCTCGGAAATATTAAAGTTTGGAGCCGAGGCAAGTGAATCGGAATCGATAGACGCTCTGAGGAAGCAGTTAGCAGCCTTGGTGAGAAAAAAAATCGCTGAAGACACATTAACAGCGAGCAACACGGCCGGCAGCGGGCTAGGCCAAACGGAAGCGAAGGTAAAAGCAGTAAAGATGGCGGAAGACAAAGTGCGACTAGAATTTCAACTCGGTAAAGACGACTGGGAGACCTATATTGAACGGCTGGAGCTATATTTCCTGGCGCACGAGGTGGACGCTGATAAGCAGACGGCAGTCCTGTTGACGAAGGTCACTGCGGATACGTATACGCTAATTAGAGACCTTTGCGCACCAATTAAGCCAAAGGACAAGTCGTTCGCGGAATTGGTGAAATTAGTGGGAGAACATTTATGCCCGAAGCCGTCAGAAGCCATGGAACGTTGTAGGTTCCATCAAGCGGCGCAAACAGCATCAGAATCGGTAGCGGAGTTCGCGGCAAGGCTAAAGAAAATGTCATTAAAATGTAACTTTGCCGAGCTCCAAAACGCGCTTCGTGATCAGCTTATCTGTGGATTAAGAGAGCATGACACGAGAGTGGGGCTGTTTTGTGAAAAAAACCTCACGTTCGAGACGGCATACGAATACGCAACGGCGCGAGAATTGGCGAGGAAGAATGCGAGCGACGTGGGGAAGAGGGGTCAAGACAATTCGACACAGCGAGAAGTAAACATGCTGAAATATAACAAAGGCCGAAAATCGGAGCGAGGCGGCCGAACGCGAGGCTCTAGCCAAGGCGCGAGGGGAGGCCGAAGGCAGCGAGCGAGAAGCACCGCAGGACCTAAGAGAGACGGAGAAGAAGAAGCGACGGTAACAGAAACGAGATGTTATTGTTGTGGGGGCCAAAACCACTGGGCTAGCAATTGTAAGCATCGTAATAAGACGTGCGACAACTGTGGTAGAAAAGGACACCTGAGAAGTACCTGCCGCAGAGGCAACGACAATGCGGGCGAGGGGACGTCGAGCGGGCAGACAACGACGACCGGACAGCGCGCGATGAAATATCTACACAGAACGCGACAACGAGGAGAGGACGCGAAAGGAAATGAGCCTGAAGAGGATTTCTACATGTTGCGAGCGTCTCGGGCGCGTACGAGCGATTCGAGTGTGCGTCAAGTGCGGGGAATGCGTGAGACCGATCCAATGTACGCTACGATTAAGGTAGGAGGGGCGGACATGGAGATGGAAATAGACACGGGGACTTTTGTAACCGTAATCGATAGAGTAACAAAAGCCGAAATTTTCCCGAACGTACCGTTAAAGACAACGGACATAGTATTGCAAACGTACGGGACGGGAAAACTACGTCCAGTCGGTACAATTAAAGGTATCAAAGTAGAATGGAACGGGGAACACCGCGAGTTAGATATTATAGTGGTGAACGAAAGAGGACCACCACTCATGGGGCGAGAGTGGCTATCCGCTTTTGGTCAGTGGCCATTGAAGTTAGGGGAAAAAAAAAACAGAGCAACAGTCAATTCAATATGCAAACTGACCACGGCTGAGATGAAAGCGGAATTATTGCGGAAATTCCCCAAACTCGTAGAAAACTCGGTGGGTCAATTCAATAAAGGAACCTTAAAACTGCGATTGAAAGAAGGGGTAAAACCCGTAGCCTTAAAAGCGCGCCACTTGCCTTTCGCCTTAAAAGAGAAAGTAGGGGAAGAGATTGAACGGTTGCTAAGTCTCGGGCACATAGAGCCGGTTGGGGCGAGCGAATGGGCAACGCCCATTGTCCCAGTGATCAAATCAGATGGGAAGATAAGAATTTGCGGTAATTTTAAACTTACCCTGAATCCGTGCCTCGTTATTGACAAATATCCGTTGCCCTTGATCGATGAAATTTTTGCGAGCTTACACGGAGGGGAGCTATTCTCACAGATCGATTTGTCACACGCATACATGCAGATCCTGGTCGACGAGAAATCGCGCGAGTGCTTGACTATAGTCACGCATAAGGGATTTTTTAGATATCGAAAATTACCGGAGGGCGTGGCGTCAGGTCCCGGTGATTTTCAACGGAAAATGGAAGATTGTTTGAGAGGGATTCCGAACACGAGCGTGTATTTAGACAATATTTTCTGCACCGGACGTAATCAAAAAGAACATTACGAAACACTGGAAGCGGTTTTTGAGAGATTAGAGGACTGCAACCTACGCGTAAACATGAGTAAATGTGACCTTTTCAAAGAAAAACTAGAACTCTTGGGTTTCGTAATAGATAAAAAAGGGCTGCATAAATCGGAGAGTAAAGTTAAAGCGATAGTGGGGGCGCCGAAACCCCAGAATCACAAGCAATTATCGTCTTTTTTAGGACTAGTTACCTACTACGCGAGATTTTTGCCGGACCGAGCCGCAAAACTGAAAGTTCTATACGATTGTGCCAAGGGCAATACTTTCGAGTGGAATGACAGTTGCGAAGCAGCGTTTGAGTGGGTTAAAGGCGAGATCGCATCGGAGAGAGTGCTAGCGCATTACGACCCAAAAGAGAAACTGATTTTAGCATGCGACGCATCGGCTTATGGTCTGTCAGCGATCCTGTCACACGAATACAAGGACGGTACCGAGCGACCGATCGCATTCGCGTCGAAAATTATCCCGGAAAAAGAGATGAGTCGAGCGATCATAGACAAAGAAGCGGGAGCGATCGTTTTCGGGTTTAAAAAATTTTATAATTACGTTTTTGGGAGACACGTAACGCTAAAAACCGACCACAAGCCGCTAGTGTTTATTTTTGGCCCGAGAAAAGAAATCCCGTTGACGATAGCGAGCCGCTTGCAAAGATGGGCGTACTACTTATCCGGCTTCACGTATGATATAAATTACGTACGCTCCGAAGCGAACGGTAACTGCGACGCGTTATCAAGGCTGCCAGTAGAAGACGGGACGCGCGTATTCGAAATAGAAGTAAACGCGGTACGTTATATTGAAGAGGGAGTCCCAATATTGAGCTACGCCGAGGTGCGAAAAGAAACGGCGAAGTGCGCGATTCTCACCCGCGTAATAAAGTGGATAACGGAGGAATGGCCAGCCTCGAGCGCTTCACTATCGGACGAGGAACTCAAATACCACGCTAAGCGAGCAGACCTATATCTAGAAAAGGGTTGTGTGATGAGGGGAAACCGTATTGTAATTCCCCTGAGTATGCGTGACACGATCCTGCGTGAGCTCCATAGTGCTCATCTCGGAATTGTAAAAATGAAATCGTTAGCGAGATCGTATGTGTGGTGGCCGGGAGTGGACGTCGATGTAGAGGAAACGGCAAGAGCGTGTGAAGTGTGCGCGGAGTTGGCAAAAAAACCGCCGAAAACGACGTTAACGCCTTGGCCGTGGCCAGACCGAGCATGGGCCCGGGTGCACAGTGATTTTTTAGGGCCAATCTTCGGAAAAATGTATATGGTTGTGGTCGACGCGCATTCAAAATGGCCTGAGGTGATCGACATGGGGCAGAATACGACAGCTCAACGTGTAATCGTCGAGTTTAAAAAGTTGTTTGTGAGATTCGGACTGCCAATACATGTGGTGACGGATGGAGGGCCGCAGTACGCTAGCGCAGACTTTCAAGAGCTCCTACGTCGAAATGGAGTGCGGCACAGTTTTTCTCCACCGTACCACCCAGCGACAAACGGGGCGGCCGAAAACTTCGTAGGGACATTTAAAGATAAAGTCTCCAAAATTGTAAAGGGAGGAAAACCGGTAGATTATGCTATCAATCTGTTCTTGTTCGATTACCGATCGACCGAGCATGCCACGACGGGCAGAAGCCCGGCGTGGATGCTATACAAAAGAGAATTGCGTACAAGATTTGATTTATTGAAGCCGAGCGTGAAAAATACTGTGGATGATCGTCAGCTGGCTCAAGTACAACAGCGTAACGCAAGTCGGAGCGTAACGTTCGCAATAGGGGAACTGGTGTTTGTGGACGATCATCGACAGGGAAATAAAAATAAAAGAGTAAAAGCGCGCGTGAAGAAACGCTTGACGCCTGTCACGTTCGAGGTCGAGGTAACACCGACATTGTCATGGAAAAGACATGTAGACCAGATGGTAAAAATTAAAGAATCGTGTGTGAATGAAACAGAAAGTATGAATGAAGAAAAAGAGCAGTCTGAAAAAATTGTAAGACGCTCACAAAGATTGAAAAATCGAGGTCAGTTTAAAGAGAGAGGAAATTGTGAGATATGAGTGAATGGCTGGTACGCAGAGGTGGGGATAAGGCGGTCCCCTGTAGCGAAGCCAGTGAGTCGGCACCGTGGAACGAGCACGGTTAGCAAGAGTAACCGGGAAACGAGTCCTGGTTATATCGATAGATATTCGATAGATATTTAGTTTATAAGTGATTTAAATAAAACTTAGTTAATGAAGCGCTGCCTCCTTATTTCACCTACGCCCATATATGACAGAAAGCTTGAGGAGAATGAAAAGAATACGGCGACATCCGCGATATGCTACCGCCTTCCGACGGAGAGAATTAATCAATGGTATGTTTTCAATATTATGTGACCCAACGCATGAATATCTTCACTTTTTGAAGAAAAGATGTTGTCGACAGAGGTACCCGGGTAACTAATCATATTTTCTACTTAGCATGGAACAAGCTCATTGCCAATGAGATCACGGCAGCCGAGTTCCTTGACATGACTGCTAGCTTGAAAGGGCACATCGGACAAGCACTGATGCGGCTTCCGGAGGAAAACTCTGAGGATGAAGTTCAACTGGAGGACGGCCCTGTAGCAATGGCACCAGGTACGTAAAGCAGTGATATTAAATGAAGTTAATAAGACAGTTCCAATTAGAGCGAAAGACAATAACTTTGTTGCCAGATTGAGGTTGAAAATGTTTTTTTTCGTTAATTCCCGGTGCAAATGGATTGAGAACGAGATCCTCATGGAAGCCCTGAATTACATGAAAATTTCACGTCTAGTTAAAAAATGGATGAATAGATGAATCTAGAATAAAGAACGCTGATAAAAGATTTTTCTGACGCAGATCCCGATTACGATGCCGAAATCGATGGGGGAATCGATGGTGGAATTGCTGGTGAAAACGAGGGAGGAATCGATGGAGATATCGACGACGCGGGGGAACCAGCACTAAATCACGGTACAGTAAAATATAAATAAATTGTTATCAATAATCATTCAACGATTGTTAACAATTGCATGAATTACTGTTTATGAATTTATTGATTATGCATTGTGTTGTAAAAATTTATACGATTGACCAAAATTTTCGAAAAAAAATTTCGCTTCTGATATTTTTCAACCGGAATTATTATACTGTTACGATTTGGTTTTTTACTTTTTTTGTTTGATTAAATCATTAGAAATAGTTAACGAAAACGATAACTGTGAAATTAATTTTATGTATCTAAATATCTATGCAGATGCTTGAAATGTTTGAGAAGGAATTTTAACAGTTGTTATTTCTAACGATTTGAAACAGATGTGATTGACGATGAGCTCGGTTTGCTGCAAGGTGCTGAAGATGTTTTCTTCGAGGAGGTCAATTCTCCACCACCACCTTCACCATCCACCGAGTCCGAAATAGAGGACGAACTTGGTAACGAAAGAATACTCTATGTCATGATGTAGAACTTATTTTGAATCCAAATACTAAATCTATCGAATTTGTTTATAGAAATCCTCGAAGCGGTCCAATTCAATGAGCCACCGTTGATTCCACACGCCGTTGAAGACGCTGCTCCGAACGAACGCCGACCTGCGACCCCCGCTAGCCCGCCAGAGGCGAATAACGGTAAAAATTTAAATATAATTGACATTGAAATTCGAGAATTCGTATGTTTCGAATAATATCGTGGCAGGCCACACGGTCCTCTACATCAGGGATTAAAACAGAATAAAACCAAGTAATAAAACTCTATGTCATGATGTAGAACTTATTTTTAATCCAAATACTAAATCTATCGAATTTGTTTATAGAAATCCTCGAAGCGGTCCAATTCGATGAGCCACCGTTGATTCCACACGCCGTTGAAGACGCTGCTCCGAACGAACGCCGACCTGCGACCCCCGCTAGCCCGCCAGAGGCGAATAACGGTAAAAATTTAAATATAATTGACATTGAAATTCGAGAATTTGTATGTTTCGAATAATATCGCGGCAGGCCACACGGTCCTCTACATCAGGGATTAAAACAGAATAAAACCAAGTAATAAAACTCTGAAAATAATTCTCTACAGTGTCGAAAAGTCGGAAAAAAAACCAGCGCAAGAAAAAGAGACGCCAGCTGAAAGCGCAGGTCGGTGTCATGGAGGCTCGTCCGCGAGGGCACAAAAGACGTGCCAAGAGGAGGAAGCTGAATCCACAAGGTAACATTACATATTCTTTGAAGGTGCGAAATAGATTCCAATAAAAATGAGCGCCGGTACGTTTTTTTCCATTGATTCCTTTATTGAGTGATCGTTTAATGCTAAAACCCATTATTTTTCATATAATTAACACATGTGATAAATCTTTCATTTGGTAAATTCAGTGAATAACTAACGTCCTGTAAAATAGATGTAGCTGGCAAAGTTTAATTTCTGTGACTTTTTGTCGGGGTTGAATGGAATTCGCCAGACTCTATTATCTGAAATATTATATTTTTATTGGAATCTATTTTCCAACTTCTGTAATGTTACGACAGATGTACGTTATCAATAGAAAAATTTGACTTCAATTTTTTTGTCTAACCTATATATGAAAAATTCAGTTTACACTTTTAAGTTCAACTGAACTAAATTATAATGAATTATGGATTGTAGTATTCAAATATTCTATTCGACAGTTCGCGGTTCTTTTGAGCAGACAGGCTGTTATCCTGTAATTGCAATGAGAAAATCGGTTTTCAAGATCAGCGAGATTTGCAAAAATTGAAAAATCAGAATCCCTTTAAACAAAGAAGACTAGTCGCTGGACATGTGTGCAAAATTTCGAATCAATTTCCATTTGAGTTATGAAGATGAAAAGATACGACGACTTCTGATTAACCAACCTGATATCGAGGGTGTCGTATGCATGCATTATGCAGCCGAGAGCACGCGTTCACCGAGCTTCCAGCCGAGTGAATTGTGTGCTTTTGCCCACGCTTTTCGAGGTGTGGATGCGGACGACACTGTTCGATAGATAGGTTGGAATCTTAATCACGTATATTACTTTTCCATGACCCGATCTTTGGGCCAAAATAGCGAAATTTATATTTCATAGCACGATTGAACTACAAGTAAAAACACGGCAATTTTTGATTAGTCACCCTGAATTTGAGCGTGTCGTATGCATGCATTATGCAGCCGAGAGCACGTGTTCACCGAGCTTTCAGCCCAGTGGATTGTGTGCTTTTGCCCACGCCTTTCGGGGTATGGATGTGGACGGCATTGTTTGATGGATAGGTTCTAATCTGAGTTACGTATATTCTTTGTTCATGACCCGATAGTAAGCTAAGGTTCAGAAGATAAAAAGTTTCAGAAACAAATGATTACCAGGGGGCTGAAATTACGATAAAAAACGATGACTTTGAATCAATCAACCCAATTTCGACTGTGTCGTATGCATGCATTATGCAGCCGAGGGCACGTGTTCATTGAGCTTTCAGATCAGTGAATTGTGTGCTTTTGCCCGCGACTTTCGGGGCGTGGATGCGGACGATATTGTTCGATGAATGGGTTGTAATCTTCGTCGCGTATATTCTTTTTTCATAACCCGATGGTAAGCTGAAATTTCGGAAACTATTGGTTGATAGCGGGCTAAAACTGCAAGGAGAAACACGGCGACTTTTGATTAATCAACCCAATTTCGAGTGTGTCGTATGCATGCCTTGTGCAGCCGAGAGCACGTGTTCACCAAGCTTATAGCGTGGTGAATTGTGTGCTTTTGCCCACGCTTTTCGAGGTGTGGATGCGGACGACATTGTTCGAGACATGGGTATTAATCAGAGTCATGTATTCTCTTTGTTCATTACGCGCTCGCAGGCTGAAATTTTCGTAACAGATATCGGACAGCAGGACGAAGCTTCAAGTATAAATACAGAGACTTTTGATTAGGTAACTCGGTCTGAAGTGTGTCGTATGCATGCAATATGCAGCCGAGAGCACGTGTTCGTAAAGTTTTTAACCTAGCGAATTGTGTGCTTTTGCCCGCGCTTTTCGAGGCGTGGATGCGGACGATACTATTCAAACTAAAGTTAATAATTTCTGGTCACGTACTTTGTTTCTGACTGCTTTCATTCAACATTTAAATATAGTAATAATTGAATCAGATGCAGGAATGTAAATTGTAGAGCTCAAAAGAACCGCAAACAACTGACCATTATCGATAGACGCAGTAAATTGTATTATCCCTGGAGCGATATTATTCGCGGCTTTTTCGTTTAGGCTGTTGTATGTTAATTCTGTCCTCCGAACTATCCGAAAAAGCAATGCCCGGCTGTCGCGAGATACCACGATAAGTTCCAAAGGAAAAACGCGTAACGATGATGCACGTAGATGCGAGGAGTCACCACCGCGAAAAGATAAACGCGCGCAATTTTTATATTTTCGGACCGATATCTATCGCGGCTTTTTTGCTCAAGTTTCGGGACGGCAGCTTCGTTTTCGAGACATTATCCGCGAAGTTCGCGATGCGACGTGATCGCGTGACATATCACAAACGTAGTCGACGCAGCGAGGATGCGCGTACACGTGGAAAAACAAGAGTTATAACTTCAGCTCGCGACTTGGACAACGGTACAGCGGACTTGGAAAATTCTATCCTCCCCGGTGGGATATTGTTCGCGGCTTTTTCGTTTAGGCTATTGTATATTAATTCTGTCCTCCGAACTATCTCCGTAAAACTCGCTCCGGAAAAAAGCAATGCCCCGCTGCCGCGAGATACCGCATCACATTCTAAAGGAAAAACGCGCAACGAGGATGCACGTAGATGCGAGGAGCCACCACCACGAAAAGATAAACGCGCGCAATTTTTATATTTTCGGACCGATATCTATCGCGGCTTTTTTACTCAAGTTTCGGGACGACAGCTTCGTTTTCGAGACATTATCCGCGAAGTTCGCGATGCAACGTGATCGCGTCACATATCACAAACGTAGTCGACGCAGCGAGGATGCGCGTACACGCGGAAAGACAAGAGTTCTAACTTCAGCTCGTGACTTGGACAGCGCTACAGCGGACTTGGAAAATTCTATCCTCCCCGGTGGGATATTATTCGCGGCTTTTTCGTTTTGGCTATTGTATATTCATTCTGTCCTCTGAACTATCTCCGTAAAACTCGCTCCGGAAAAAAGCAATGCCCCGCTGCCGCGAGATTCCGCGACATATGTTCGAAAAAAAACGCTCAACGAGGATGCACATAGATGCGAGGAGCCGACACCGCGAAAAGATAAACGCGCGCAATTTTAATATTTTCGGACCGATATCTATCGCGGCTTTTTTGCTCAAGTTTCGGGACGGCAGCTTCGTTTTCGAGACATTATCCGCGAAGCTCGCGATGCAATGTGATCGCGTGACATATCACAAACGTAGTCGACGCAGCGAGGATGCGCGTACACGTGGAAAGACAAGAGTTCTAACTTCAGCTCGTGACTTGGACAGCGCTACAGCGGACTTGGAAAATTCTATCCTCCCCGGTGGGATATTGTTCGCGGCTTTTTCGTTTAGGCTATTGTATATTAATTCTGTCCTGCGAACTATCTCCGTAAAATTCGCTCCGGAAAAAAGCAATGCCCCGCTGCCGCGAGATACCCCGTCACATTCTAATGGAAAAACGCGCAACGAGGATGCACGCACGTAGATGCGAGGAGCCACCACCGCGAAAAGATAAACGCGCGCAATTTTTATATTTTCGGACCGATATCGATCGTGGCTTTTTTGCTCAAGTTTCGGGACGGCAGCTTCGTTTTCGAGACATTATCCGCGAAGGTCGCGATGCAACGTGATCGCGTCACATATTACAAACGTAGTAGACGCAGCGAAGATGCGCGTACACGCGGAAAGACAAGAGTTCTAACTTCAGCTCGTGACTTGGACAGCGCTACAGCGGACTTGGAAAATTCTATCCTCCCCGGTGGGATATTATTCGCGGCTTTTTCCTTTAGGCTATCGTATATTAATTCTGTCCTCTGAACTATCTCCGTAAAACTCGCTCCGGAAAAAAGCAATGCCCCGCTGCCGCGAGATTTCGCGACATATGTTTGAAAAAAAACGCTCAACGAGGATGCACATAGATGCGAGGAGCCGACACCGCGAAAAGATAAACGCGCGCAATTTTAATATTTTCGGACCAATATCTATCGCGGCTTTTTTGCTCAAGTTTCGGGACGGCAGCTTCGTTTTCGAGACATTATCCGCGAAGCTCGCGATGCGACGTGATCGCGTGACATATCACAAACGTAGTCGACGCAGCGAGGATGCGCGTACACGTGGAAAGACAAGAGTTCTAACTTCAGCTCGTGACTTGGACAGCGCTACAGCGGACTTGGAAAATTCTATCCCTCCCCGGTGGGATATTGTTCGCGGCTTTTTCGTTTAGGCTATTGTATATTAATTCTGTCCTGCGAACTATCTCCGTAAAATTCGCTCCGGAAAAAAGCAATGCCCCGCTGCCGCGAGATACCGCGTCACATTCTAATGGAAAAACGCGCAACGAGGATGCACGTAGATGCGAGGAGCCACCACCGCGAAAAGATAAACGCGCGCAATTTTTATATTTTCGGACCGATATCGATCGTGGCTTTTTTGCTCAAGTTTCGGGACGGCAGCTTCGTTTTCGAGACATTATCCGCGAAGGTCGCGATGCAACGTGATCGCGTCACATATTACAAACGTAGTAGACGCAGCGAAGATGCGCGTACACGCGGAAAGACAAGAGTTCTAACTTCAGCTCGTGACTTGGACAGCGCTACAGCGGACTTGGAAAATTCTATCCTTCCCGGTGGGATATTATTCGCGGCTTTTTCGTTTAGGCTATCGTATATTAATTCTGTCCTCTGAACTATCTCCGTAAAACTCGCTTCGGAAAAAAGCAATGCCCCGCTGCCGCGAGATTTCGCGACATATGTTCGAAAAAAAACGCTCAACGAGGATGCACATAGATGCGAGGAGCCGACACCGCGAAAAGATAAACGCGCGCAATTTTAATATTTTCGGACCGATATCTATCGCGGCTTTTTTGCTCAAGTTTCGGGACGGCAGCTTCGTTTTCGAGACATTATCCGCGAAGCTCGCGATGCAACGTGATCGCGTCACATATCACAAACGTAGTCGACGCAGCGAGGATGCGCGTACACGTGGAAAGACAAGAGTTCTAACTTCAGCTCGCGACTTGGACAACGCTACAGCGGACTTGGAAAATTCTATCCTCCCCGGGGGGATATTATTCGCGGCTTTTTCGTTTAGGCTATTGTATATTAATTCTGTCCTGCGAACTATCTCCGTAAAATTCGCTCCGGAAAAAAGCAATGCCCCGCTGCCGCGAGATACCGCGTCACATTCTAATGGAAAAACGCGCAACGAGGATGCACGTAGATGCGAGGAGCCACCACTGCGAAAAGATAAACGCGCGCAATTTTTATATTTTCGGACCGATATCTATCGCGGCTTTTTTGCTCAAGTTTCGGGACGGCAGCTTCGTTTTCGAGACATTATCCGCGAAGTTCGCGATGCAACGTGATCGCGTCACATATCACAAACGTAGTCGACGCAGCGAAGATGCGCGTACACGTGGAAAAACAAGAGTTCTAACTTCAGCTCGCGACTTGGACAGCGCTACAGCGGACTTGGAAAATTCTATCCTCCCCGGTGGGATATTATTCGCGGCTTTTTCGTTTAGGCTATCGTATATTAATTCTGTCCTCTGAACTATCTCCGTAAAACTCGCTCCGGAAAAAAGCAATGCCCCGCTGCCGCGAGATTCCGCGACATATGTTCGAAAAAAAACGCTCAACGAGGATGCACATAGATGCGAGGAGCCGACACCGCGAAAAGATAAACGCGCGCAATTTTAATATTTTGGGACCGATATCTATCGCGGCTTTTTTGCTCAAGTTTCGGGACAGCAGCTTCGTTTTCGAGACATTATCCGCGAAGCTCGCGATGCAACGTGATCGCGTCACATATCACAAACGTAGTCGACGCAGCGAGGATGCGCGTACACGTGGAAAAACAAGAGTTCTAACTTCAGCTCGCGACTTGGACAACGCTACAGCGGACTTGGAAAATTCTATCCTCCCCGGTGGGATATTGTTCGCGGCTTTTTCGTTTAGGTTATTGTATATTAATTCTGTCCTCCGAACTATCTCCGTAAAACTCGCTCCGGAAAAAAGCAATACCCCGCTGTCGAGAGATACCGCGACATATGTTCGAAAAAAAACGTTCAACGAGGATGCACATAGATGCGAGGAGCCACCACCGCCAAAAGATAAACGCGCGCAATTTTTACATTTTCGGACCGATATCGATCGTGGCTTTTTTCTCAAGTTTCGGGACGGCAGCTTCGTTTTCGAGACATTATCCGCGAAGGTCGCGATGCAACGTGATCGCGTCACATATCACAAACGTAGTAGACGCAGCGAGGATGCGCGTACACGTGGAAAAACAAGAGTTCTAACTTCAGCTCGCGACTTGGACAACGCTACAGCGGACTTGGAAAATTCTATCCTCCCCGGTGGGATATTATTCGCGGCTTTTTCGTTTAGGCAATTGTATATTAATTCTGTTCTCCGAAGTATCCCCGTAAAACTCGCTCCGGAAAAAAGCAATGCCCCGCTGCCGCGAGATACCGCGACATATGTTCCAAAAAAAAAAAAACGCTTAACGAGGATGCACGTAGGTGCGAGGTGTCACCACCGCGAAAAGATAAACGCGCGCAATTTGTATATTTCCGAACCGATATCTATCGCGGCTTTTTTGCTCAAGTGTTGGGACGCTACCTTAGGATATCATATTTACAGTGTGGAAAGATGAAAAAGTTAGCACGATTTAAATCATACGGTATTTGATGGCATAATTTTGTGCACAAACCCGTAAAATTCATGAAACCACTTTGAAAAAATAACAAACTCTCAATTCACTAATTTTCTTGATACGATAATTGTTCCCAATTTAATCATATTGTTTCTGAACGTCATATTTTTACGAACTATTCATGGCGTACTCTAACCATGTTTTATTTCCACAGCTCCAACATGCGTCATGTGCTTGGCAAGACCGGTGACCCACGTAATCGTCCCTTGCGGACACGCATGCAGCTGTCTGGCGTGCGCAACAGTGATTGAACAACAGGGGAGAAAAAAGTGCCCTAAATGCACAGCACCATATACCCAAATTATACCAATTTTTAATGAAACATCTTAAAAGAGTGAAAATAAATTTTAGTCTATAAAATTCGTGACGCTAATTATTTCTGTACCTCCCCCAAAATTCAAGATGGTATTCATGAAGTAAATCGAGAGGCTTGGTAGAGCTTTGGGACAATTTATTCAGTAGCGATTTTTCTCTACGTCAATTGAATGAACTGTTGAACGTTGTAAAAATTTAGCGAAAATGAAAAAGCCATAGCAACATCCCATTCGACGATGCTTTGAATATTTTTCCGTGACAGTTTCGAATTTTGTAATGTTCTTCTTTCTTTTCATATGACGCGTCTTTTCGAGTACGTCTAGGTCTATGCGGCTTTTCCGTTATTTTTTGGGCGAATTTTTTTTAATTTGAAATAATCAATTCTTAGAATATTTAAAACTGAGACGAAATGTCGTCGAAAAATTTGTACTCCCAAGGTTAATTCGGAATTATAATAATTGTCGTTTTCTTCATGTCACCATCTTCAAAAAATCTCCGTCTTTAATTGATCGTCTTTGTTTAATATTTTGTCTTCATGAATGTTCATTATCACATTTTACAATTTTTTCTCATTCATGTCGTCATCCCTTCTTAGAGAAAACCCAAATCACCTTTTTCCGAACAAGAACAATTAATCAAAAGTTTACATCTTGTACGAACATTGTGATATGTTCGTTCCCACTTTCAAACCTTTCGAAAAGTTCTTTCGGACAAAAAGTGTTCATAAATCTTTGCTCACAAATAATCTACAAATCAGCGCTAATTTGAAAGAGATGTATAATCATTCGTTGAAGATGTAATTGTCAAAATAATATCGTCGATTGATTCACAATAATTTTGATTTATGCTAACCGTTTCGTTACGCGAAAATTAGAAACATCAAAAATATCTTCAGCCAGTTATTTTGACGGGATTGAGATTTTCGGAATTTTGGTCTTTCGGGTAAAATTTGTTCGGGGTTTTGATCTTTCGGGGTAGTATTGTTTCGGAGTTTTGACCTTTCGTGTTAGAATTTTTTCAGAGTCTTCATCATTCTCTTCATGTAATTTCCGACCAAAAAAATTAACAATGTTTTAGGTATCGATAATTTTGTTTTCGGAACTTTTCACTGTACAAACCTTAGCCTTTCGGGCACTTGGAATTTAACCTCCACAATTTTTCTGAACTGTGGACTCTCTAATAATGGGAAGTTGATATTCGTTTCATGTGCTGTGTTTTCATGTCGAGGCTCTATCAGTCGATTCCGTGTTGATTATCGTTTATATCCTCAGTGCACAATTATTTTCTGCTGTATAAGAATTCTGTTCAAAATCCTTCGGAATTATGAATTTCCAAAAGTATCGAATACTAGCAAATAAATTCGGAATTTTGAGCGTTCTGGTACTTATAAGTTCGGAATTTTAACCCGGCCCCTTTCGCCCATACATATACGGTACGAAATTCATTATCGTAACCGACCATAAACCCCTCACCTGGCTCTTCAATGTAAAGGACCCAGGATCAAGGTTAATGAGATGGAGAATCAAACTCGAGGAATACACATACGAAATCGAGTATAAAGCCGGAAAAAAGAACACCAACGCAGATGCACTCAGCAGAATCTACGCGATAATGCTGACTCAGGCCGAGCAACGCGACTCGACCGAGAAACGAGGACGGGGAAGGCCGCGCAAGGTCGCGCGAACGCCGCCATCATTCGCAACAGGCCCCGCCTCACAAGACGCTCCGACTATGGGACAAAGACAGAGCGAAAACAAACAAGAAAAACAACCGTCAGCAGAAAACGCAACTCCAGACACAAGCGAAGGAGAAAGCGAGAGCGAGGACGAGTCATCCGACTCCGAACAAAAACGAACGTGTCCGAGCGAGACGGAGAGAAAAATAATATTAAAAGAATATCACGACGCACCACTCGGTGGACACCCAGGCCAAAAAAGGATGACAGAGCGAATAAAGGAAAAATACAAGTGGCCGGGAATGGTAAAGGAGATACGAGAATACGTATCGGCATGCGATAAATGTCAGCGAAACAAATTAACGCGCACGGAAAATGCACCGATGATAATTACCGACACCCCAGAAAAAGCTTTCGAAAAATGTGCAGTAGATATAGTAGGGCCTTTACCCGAAACAGAGAGAGGAAACAAATACGTCCTCACCTTTCAAGACTCGCTTACAAAATACAGCGCAGCCGTGCCTTTAAAAAATCAAGAGGCAAAGGAAGTAGCAAAGGGCTTAATAACCGAAATAATTTGCAAATTCGGTACTCCAAAAACAATCCTGTCCGACCAAGGAACCAATTTCCTCAGCGATCTGTTCAAGGAGATGTGCAAACTCCTCCAAATAAAAAAGATTCAAACAACGGCATACCATCCGCAATCGAACGGAGCCCTTGACCGATCTCATCGCACTTTAGCGGAATACCTGAAAAATTTCATTCAGGAGGATCAGACGGATTGGGATGAATGGTTGCCGTACGCGATGTTCACGTACAACACCACCCCTCACACCGCAACCAAATACTCCCCGCATGAACTCGTTTTCGGAAAACGAGCGGACTTACCGACAGCCCTCAAACAACCCCCTCGTACAACGTACACATATGACGACTACGTCGCCGAATTGAGGGAAAGATTACGAGCAACTTGGCAGGTAGCAAGAGAACAATTGTTGAAGGGAAAGGAAAAGACAAAAGAATACAAGGACAAAGCCGCCGGTAAAACAGACTACCGCGTTGGCGACAAAGTTCTGCTGCACGACCCCACTGTACGTCGCGGTAGATCAGCAAAACTGACCCCCAAGTGGACGGGGCCCTACACGGTGAAAAGCAAGGATTCGGCAGTAAACTATACTATCGGCCGCGGACGACGTACGATGCGAGTGCACGTAGGGCGCATCAAGCCATACGTCACCCACTAACGAAATGACCGCCGACACCCCGTACCCCTCAAGCCGCCGACGTACGGAATACAGCGAAAAAAAAAAAAAAACGCTGACGCCTACCACGGAAGTCTCGACATTCCGGGATAATGAAAAGAAACGAAAAAGAACTTAGAGACGAAATAAAAGAAACGCAAAGATAATAAAGAATAAATAAAGAAATATATAAGAAATAAGAAATATATAAAATATAATAATAAAAAATATATAAAACCCAAAAATAATGAAAATAACAAAAGGAAATAATAAATAAGCGGAAACGAAAAAAAAAAGAAGTAATTTAAAGAAATAATAATTAAAAGAAATAATTAATTACGAATCGAATAAAATAAAATTAGAAAAAAAAAAGAAGAAAAGAAACAATAATAAAATAAAATAAATGAACTAACGAAATAAAATAACAGGGAGGAATAAGGGAAATAAATCGGATAGACAATTTAAACTTTCGTACATATATTGTTACAAAAAAAAAATAAAAATTTTATAATAACAACAAAAAATCAATTAATGGCGGCGACGGAGACCTCGAAGAAATTTGTCGGGACCAAAGAGCTCCCACATTTCCTCATCGCATTGGGACCCGACTGGGCCAGGATATGGACTCATCCCAAATAGCCGGCGCAGTCCCAAAACATCCCCAGGAATGTCCTCGGGATTCCACGCGTCCACCTCGATCGACCAGGGGTCCTCCCTCCAGAGGCGCGCCCACGCCATGGCGACCTCCACTCGTTTCGCCCGAACAACTTTGGCCGCCGCCACAAACGGCGCCAGCCAAAGTTGGCAAATCGGTCCCCGGTAGGCCGTTTTGCGGACTTTCTGGAAAGAAAAACAAAAAACAAAACAACAAATAAATTACTATAAATAAAACAAATAAAATAAATAAAATAAAAATAAAATAAGTAACCAGAACTTACCATCCAGTGGAATTTCCCGTCTGTCCAACAATGGGCCATCGGCCCAAAAGCGACGGAATGGTTACGTTTACCGAACCCAGACATTTTTCTGGAACACAAAAGAGAAAAAAAAAAAAACAAAATGAAATAAAATAAAATAAAACAAGGATTCAAAAAAAAAAAAATGGGTGAAAAGAAGGATGAAATAAAACAAAAAAAAAAAAAATACAAATTTCAATCACAAAATAACTCACCTTCGTACAATTGAAGAGAACGATGTAGCAGCAACGACGAAAACTGATATAATAAAACTGTCAAACGAAAACGTCAGATTTTATAGAAAGAACCAGCAACGACAAGGAGGGAAACAGAAAGAAAGAGACAACCCCCGATTTCAAGCGCTACAGAAAAAGACAGACGGACTGACGACTTAAAAGCAACAGTCCAGGGCAATGCACCCCAGCGATACCACATCAGCAAAAAACTTAGCTAACGAATGCACCATTTACAGGTGCATGACCGTGCTGGCCCCGATAGCCGGAGAAGAACAATTCCACGTGAAAAAATTACAAACCACGCCTGGAATTTACTATGAAGAAATAGGAACCTTACACCCCATCAAGGAAGTTTGGAAATTGGCAATTCAATTGGAGCTATCACCAATCGAAATCCGAGCAGCTACATTGGAAATAACCATAACAGCTCTGAAAAAACTTACAACAACACGCAACAGGATACCTTATGCTCAACACTATCCACCACGATAGAACCAATGATAGAATCACTAAAAAACGAAGTACAGACCATCCACGACATCGTAGGAAAAAGAAGACCGAGAGGAAAAAGAGGCCTAATAAACGGCTTAGGATCAATAATAAAGTCAATAACGGGAAATTTGGACGCAGACGACGCCCAAAAAATTGAGGAAAAAATACAGCAAATAGGTAATAGACAGGCAACAGACGAAAAAATACTGAAAGAAAACTTGCAAATTTTAAAATCAACGACGAACCTTTTTCAACACACTTTAGCACAAGTCAATATAGACTTAACAACGATAAGCAAAGCAATAGAAAAAATAAAAAAAGCGTTTAACCAACAAACAAACGTAGTACAACAAAGAGAAATCCTAGACGAAAACATAAACGCAATAGGTTTCGTATTAGCACCACTAGTAAGCGACGTGCGACGAATTTCAAACTTTCTAATAGGAATCCCAAAAGGAATAGTAGACCCGACTATTGTCTCACTTAGACAACTATTACACTACTTAACAAAAGCACGCGTAAACATCCCTCCAGGATTAAGCTTCCCAGTCGAGATAACGTCAGAAAAAACCCAAGACATACTAAAAATATCCGAACTAGGCTCCTACAGCAGCGAATCACGGGTAGTAATCGTAATAAAAATTCCATTAATAGAAAATACCGCATTTACGATAAACAAAGTCTATCCATTACCGGTAAGAGCAAATTCTAACACATTTCAATTCCTAGAAACGAAGGAAAAAATCATTACGGTAGACACAGAAAACAGAAATTATCTCTCACTATCAGAAGAGAACCTAAAAGATTGTAAAAGACTAGGAAAACAGTACTATTGCCAACCAAAACAGGCAACACAAGTTATAGGAAAATCAACCCCCTGCGAAGTATCTGTCTACCTCGGCAGCAAGCCAGAAAAAAGTAATTGTACGCCGAGAATAGTAAAACTAGAAGAGATTATGATAATAACGTTAGAACAACCCGGAAAATGGCTTTACGTAGCCCCAAACCCGGAATCTCTCACGATAAAATGCAAAAATGAAAAAACTGCGTACACAACAATTATCGATACTGGAATACTGGTTTTGGACGGGAAATGTTCCGTCACTGCCGCCGACTTCAAACTAACGACTATAATAGAAAATACTCAACGAGAAACTGTAACTTTTATACCACCACACAATCTAACCTTCGAGATCGGAGCACCACTCGCTAAACATTTAAATTTGAATCTCAATGCTCCAAATAAAACTGTTACAAATCCTCTCGAAGTAAATAAGCTAGGCGAAAGAATCGAAAATCTGCAAAACGAATTAAATACAGAGCCAGACCTTTGGTCAGATCAATACCTCCACATCCTGGGAAATTATTCCCTTCACGGTATAACAATAACAGCACTCATTATTTCCGCAATAATAATTGCAATTCGGAAATTTAGCAAAGGTCGATGCGCTCGGACAATTTCCGACATCGAGCGTCCGACAGCAATTTCGCCGACGCAAGCAAAAAGAGAAATACAAGCTACAGACTTAAAAGTTATATACTCACCGTCACCAAGACCAATCAATACAGATACCTTATAACACATGTAAACCTATGCAAACACATGTGAGCGAGAAATTGTAAACCCAAAGACCAATACTACAGAATTTGGATTGCTAGAAAAGTCGAAACCAAGTTTCGTCTCCCTAAGGGGGGAGGATTGTTGCGCCCAGTGTCGCAACCAAATTCCTTAAACGAGTTCGTTCGCAACAAAGCATCGTCAGCACTCAAGCAACTGGCCACAAATACAGGTCATCGTTAAGCACACCTCGCATAAAAAGTAAAACGAGGTTAAATCAAATGCTGACGATCACAGATCTCGCAATCGATCGTCCCGCTTTAATGACCTCATTGGGAAATGATCCCAAGACATCGGAACGATCGATTGACCAATAATTACCACCTCCCTTAATAATATTGTAAAACCCCTAACCCTATAAAACCAAGGACATCCTGCGACTCCAGCAGTCTGCGATCCGATACTGATCGTATCTGATCACTCATCGCACATATTGGTCTTCAGGGTCATACCCGATTGTAACAAACATCTTTAATAAACTTAGAGTTAAGACTGAAAGTATTGAGTTGGAGATTTACTCAACCTTGGCAACATCCCGAACTATTCTCGTCCCTGGCAAACTCGTCCCCACGTGACGATTTGCGGGCACAACATAACCATATGATGTCTTTTGACCAGGCTGACCGTAACCAAGCCACCAAGTCATACAAGTATCGTAGACGGGTCTAGTTTAACTGATAAAAAATCTAAAAACTAAAAAGACGAACGAGAATCGTGAACTTGTATTGTCTAGCTTTCAAAAACTCTATCATCACCATATCTGATATTGGAATCGATTCCGATATGCATTTTTTGAATTATAGATGCATCCACGTAATCATATGATGTCTTTAGACCAGGCTAACCGTAACCAAGCCACCAAGTCATACAAGTATCGTAGACGGGTCTAGTTTAACTGGTAAAAAATCTAAAAACTAAAAAGACGAACGAGAATCGTGAACTTGTATTCTCTAGCTTTCAAAAACTCTATCATCGCCATATCTGATATTGGAATCGATTCCGATATGCATTTTTCGAATTATAGATCATCCACGTAATCATCTGATGTCTTTCGACCAAGCTGACCGTAACCAAGCCTGGTATCGTAGACGGGTCTAGTTTAACTGGTAAAAAATCTAAAAACTGAAAAGACGAACGAGAATCGTGAACTTGTATTGTCTAGCTTTCAAAAACTCTATCATCGCCATATCTGATATTGGATTCGATTCCGATATGCATTTTTTGAATTATAGATGCATCCACGTAATCATATGATGTCTTTTGACCAGGCTGACCGTAACCAAGCCACCAAGTCATACAAGTATCGTAGACGGGTCTAGTTTAACTGGTAAAAAATCTAAAAACTAAAAAGACGAACGAGAATCGTGAACTTGTATTGTCTAGCTCTCAAAAACTCCATCATCGCCATATCTGATATTGGATTCGATTCCGATATGCATTTTTTGAATCATAGATGCATCCACGTAATCATATGATGTCTTTAGACCAGGCTGACCGTAACCAAGCCACCAAGTCATACAAGTATCGTAGACGGGTCTAGTTTAACTGGTAAAAAATCTAAAAACTAAAAAGACGAACGAGAATCGTGCACTTGTATTGTCTAGCTTTCAAAAACTCTATCATCGCCATATCTGATGTTGGAATCGATTCCGATATGCAATTTTTGAAAAATTTAACTGGTAAACAATGATGTTTCGTTCGACATCTACTATGATTTTTGGTAGTCAGTTACCAGTCATGAAAAATCATAGTATCATCTACATGATACTATGATTTTCGTAGGAAACCTCTGATTCGAACGTTCGATGCTCTGAAACGCTCGAAAATCGATAAAACGCTTATTTTGCGCAAAACTCGTCGTAATCGACTATTTATCACTATATAGTTCTTTTTAAACCGATAATCGACGACATACAATGATGTCTGTAGAAACCTCTGATTCGAACGCTCGATGCTTCAAAACGCTCGAAAATCGATAGAATGCTAATCTTACGCTAAACACGTCGTAATCGACTATTTATAACAATATAGTTCAGGAGTAAGACTTTTAGACGATAATCGAGGGCATACTATGATTTTCGTATGAAACTTCTGATCGAACGCTCGATGCTCTGAAACGCTCGAAAATCGACAGAACGCTCATTTTGCGCTAAAGTCATCGTAATCGACTATTTATCACTGTATAGTTCTTTTTAAACCGATAATCGACGACATACAATGATTTCTGTAGAAACCTCTGATTCGAACGCCCGATGCTCTCAAATGCTCAAAAATCGATAAAAAGCTTATTTTACGCAAAATACGCCGTAATCGACTATTCATTACAATATAGTTCAGGAGTAAGACTTTTAGACGATAATCGAGGGCATACCATGATTTTCGTAGGAAACTTCTGATCGGACGCTCGATGCTCTGAAACGCTCAAAAATCGATAGAACGCTCATTTTGCGCGAAAGTCGTCGTAATCGACTATTTATTACTATATAGTTCTTTTTAAACCGATAATCGACGACATACAATGATTTCTGTAGAAACTTCTGATTCGAAGGCCTGAAATGCCTGAAAATCGATAAAATGCTCATTTTACGCGAAATACATCGTAATCGACTATTTATCACAATATAGTTCAGGAGTAAGACTTTTAGACGATAATCGAGGGCATACCATGATTTTCGTAGGAAACTTCTGATGGAACGCTCGATGCTCTGAAACGCTCGAAAATCGATAGAACGCTCATTTTGCGCAAAATATGTCGTAATCGACTATTTATCACTATATAGTTCTTTTTAAACCGATAATCGACGACATACAATGATTTCTGTAGAAACCTCTATTCGAACGCCCGATGCTCTAAAACGCTCGAAAATCGATGAAATGCTTATTTTACGCGAAATACGTCGTAATCGACTATTTATTACAATATAGTTCAGGAGTAAGACTTTTAGACGATAATCGAGGGCATACCATGATTTTCGTAGGAAACTTCTGATCGAACGCTCGATGTTCTGAAACGCTCGAAAATAGACAGAACGCTCATTTTGCGCTAAAGTCATCGTAATCGACTATTTATCACTATATAGGTCTTTTTAAACCAATAATCGACGACATACGATGATTTTTGTAGATACCATGATTTTCGTAGGAAACTTCTGATCGATCGCTCGATGCTCTGAAACGCTCGAAAATCGATAGAAAGCTCATTTTGCGCGAAAGTCGTCGTAATCGACTATTTATCACTATATAGTTCTTTATAGTGATAAATTCACCAGGCTATTCGTAATCAAGCCACCAGTCGCACGAGTATCGTGAACGAGTCTAGTTTTATTTGTAAAAACTCTAAAAATCAAAAAGACGCACGAGAATCGTGGACTTGACGGGTCTAACTTTTGAAAACTCTATCATCGTCATTTACGATGTTGGAATCGATTCCGATATAAAACTTTTGAAATATAGATGCATCCACGTTCTAATCTGATGTCATTCAACAAGGCTGTTCGTAATCAAGCCACCAAGTCGCACGAGTATCGTGGACGGGTCTAGTTTAACTTGTAAAAACACTAAAAACCAAAAAGACGCACAAGAATCGTGGACTTGACGATTCTAACTTTTGAAAACTCTATCATCGTCATTTACGATGTTAGAATCGATTCCGATATAAAACTTTTGAAATATAGATGAATCAACTTTGAAATCTGATGTCGTTCGACCAGGCTATCCGTAAACAAGCCACCGAGTCGCACGAGTATCGTGGACGGGTCTTGTTTAACTGGTAAAAACTCTAAAAACCAAAAAGACGCACAAGAATCGTGGACCTGACTAGTCTAACTTTTGAAAACTCTATCATCGCCATTGACGATGTTGGAATCGATTCCGATATAAAACTATTGAAATATAGATTCATCCACGTTCTAATCTGAGGTCATTCGACCAGGCTGTTCGTAAACATCATCATCAGCAAACAACATCATCAAAAATCATAAGTTAGACTAGTCAAGTCCACGATTCTCGTGCGTCTTTTTGGTTTTTAGAGTTTTTACAAATAAAACTAGACACGTTCACGATACTCGTGCGACTTGGTGGCTTGTTTACGATTAGCCTGGTCGAACGACATCAGATTCCAAAGTTGATTCATCCATATTTCAAAAGTTTTTTATCAGAATCGATTCCAACATCGTAAATGGCGATGATAGAGTTTTCAAAAGTTAGACTAGTCAAGTCCACGATTCTCGTGCGTCTTTTTGGTTTTTACAGTTTTTACAAATAAAACTAGAACAGTTTTACAAACAAAACTCGTCGTAATCGACTATTTATCACTATATAGTTCTTTTTAAACCGATAATCGACGACATACAATGATGTCTGTAGAAACCTCTGACTCGAAGGCCCGATGCCTGTAGAAACCTCTGATTCGAAGGCCCGATGCTCCAAAACGCTCGAAAATCGATAAAATGCTTATTTTACGCGAAATACGTCGTAATCGACTATTTATTACAATATAGTTCAGGAGTAAGACTTTTAGACGATAATCGAGGGCATACCATGATTTTCGTAGGAAACTTCTGATCGAACGCTCGATGCTCTGAAACGCTCGAAAATCGATAGAACGCTCATTTTGCGCGAAAGTCGTCGTAATCGACTATTTATCACTATATAGTTCTTTTTAAACCGATAATCGACGACATACAATGATTTCTGTAGAAACCTCTGATTCGAACGCCCGATGCTCTAAAATGCTCAAAAATCGATAAAATGCTTATTTTACGCAAAATACGTCGTAATCGACTATTTATTACAATATAGTTCAGGAGTAAGACTTTTAGACGATAATCGAGGGCATAACATGATTTTCGTAGGAAACTTCTGATCGAACGCTTGATGCTCTGAAACGCTCGAAAATCGATAGATAGCTCATTTTGCGCAAATCGTCGTAATCGACTATTTATCACAATATAGTTCTTTTTAGACGATAATCGACGACATACGATGATTTCTGTGGAAACCTCTGATTCGAACGTTCGATGCTCTGAAACGCTCGAAAATCGATAAAACGCTTATTTTGCGCAAAACTCGTCGTAATCGACTGTTTATCACTATATAGTTCTTTTTAAACCGATAATCCACGACATACAATGATGTCTGTAGAAAGTCTAGTCTTTCTAGTTTTTAGATTTTTTACCAGTTAAACTAGACCCGTCTACGATACTTGTATGACTTGGTGGCTTGGTTACGGTCAGCCTGGTCTAAAAACATCATATGATTACGTGGATGCATCTATAATTCGAAAAATGCATATCGGAATCGAATCCAATATCAGATATGGCGATAATAGAGTTTTTGAAAGCTAGACAATACAAGTTCACGATTCTCTTTTGTCTTTTTAGTTTTTAGATTTTTTACCAGTTAAACTAGACCCGTCTACGATACCAGGCTTGGTTACGGTCAGCCTGGTCTAAAGATATCATATGATTACGTGGATGCATCTATAATTCAAAAATTGCATATCGGAATCGATTCCAATATCAGATATGGTGATGATAGAGTTTTTGAGAGCTAGACAATACAAGTTCACGATTCTCGTTCGTCTTTTTAGTTTTTAGATTTTTTACCAGTTAAACTAGACCCGTCTACGATACTTGTATGACTTGGTGGCTTGGTTACGGTCAGCTTGGTCGAAAGACATCAGATGATTACGTGGATGCATCTATAATTCGAAAAATGCATATCGGAATCGATTCCAATATCAGATATGGCGATGATAGAGTTTTTGAAAGCTAGAGAATACAAGTTCACGATTCTCGTTCGTCTTTTTAGTTTTTAGATTTTTTACCAGTTAAACTAGACCCGTCTACGATACTTGTATGACTTGGTGGCTTGGTTACGGTCAGCCTGGTCTAAAGACATCATATGATTACGTGGATGCATCTATAATTCAAAAAATGCATATCGGAATCGATTCCAATATCAGATATGGCGATGATAGGGTTTTTGAAAGCTAGACAATACAAGTTCACGATTCTCGTTCGTCTTTTTAGTTTTTAGATTTTTTACAAGTTAAACTAGACCCGTCTACGATACTTGTATGACTTGGTGGCTTGTTTACGGTCAGCCTGGTTGAAGGACATCAGATGGTTACGTGGATGCATCTATAATTTAAAAGTTGCATATCGGAATCGATTCCAATATCAGATATGGCGATGATAGAGTTTTTGAAATCGATTCCAAAATCAGATATGGCGATGATAGAGTTTTTGAAAGCTAGACAATACAAGTGCACGATTCTCGTTCGTCTTTTTAGTTTTTAGATTTTTTACCAGTTAAACTAGACCCGTCTACGATATTTGTATGACTTGGTGGCTTGGTTACGGTCAGCCTGGTCGAAAGACATCAGATGATTACGTGGATGCATCTATAATTCAAAAATTGCATATCGGACTCGATTCCAATATCAGATATGGCGATGATAGAGTTTTTGAAAGCTAGACAATACAAGTTCTTGATTCTCGTTCGTCTTTTTAGTTTTTAGATTGTTTACCAGTTAAATTTTTCAAAAATTGCATATCGGAATCGATTCCAACATCAGATATGGCGATGATAGAGTTTTTGAAAGCTAGACAATACAAGTGCACGATTCTCGTTCGTCTTTTTAGTTTTTAGATTTTTTACCAGTTAAGCTAGACCCGTCTACGATACTTGTATGACTTGGTGGCTTGGTTACGGTCAGCCTGGTCTAAAGACATCATATGATTACGTGGATGCATCTATAATTCAAAAAATGCATATCGGAATCGATTCCAATATCAGATATGGCGATGATAGAGTTTTTGAAAGCTAGACAATACAAGTTCACGATTCTCGTTCGTCTTTTTAGTTTTTAGATTTTTTACCAGTTAAATTTTTCAAAAATTGCATATCGGAATCGATTCCAACATCAGATATGGCGATGATAGCGTTTTTGAAAGCTAGACAATACAAGTTCACGATTCTCGTTCGTCTTTTTAGTTTTCAGATTTTTTACCAGTCAAACTAGACCCGTCTACGATACCAGGCTTGGTTACGGTCAGCCCGGTCTAAAGATATCATATGAGTACGTGGATGCATCTATAATTCGAAAAATGCATATCGGAATCGATTCCAATATCAGATATGGTGATGATAGAGTTTTTGAAAGCTAGACAATACAAGTGCACGATTTTCGTTCGTCTTTTTAGTTTTTAGATTTTCTACCAGTTAAACTAGACCCGTCTACGATACTTGTATGACTTGGTGGCTTGGTCACGGTCAGCCTGGTCTAAAAACATCATATGATTACGTGGATGCATCTATAATTCAAAAAATGCATATCGGAATCGATTCCAATATCAGATATGGCGATGATAGAGTTTTTGAAAGCTAGACAATACAAGTTCACGATTCTCGTTCGTCTTTTTAGTTTTTAGATTTTTTACCAGTTAAATTTTTCAAAAATTGCATATCGGAATCGATTCCAACATCAGATATGGCGATGATAGCGTTTTTGAAAGCTAGACAATACAAGTTCACGATTCTCGTTCGTCTTTTTAGTTTTCAGATTTTTTACCAGTCAAACTAGACCCGTCTACGATACCAGGCTTGGTTACGGTCAGCCTGGTCTAAAGATATCATATGATTACGTGGATGCATCTATAATTCGAAAAATGCATATCGGAATCGATTCCAATATCAGATATGGTGATGATAGTGTCACGTCCGCAGTCGATTCTACATCGAAAACCCACTACACACCTTAGACTTAAGACATTCAATCACCAACACTCTAAGAATTTGCCATATAAACACAAGTGAAGCCTTGAACTCAGAAATCGGTCAAAACATCCAACCGTGGGATTATTCTCTAGCGAGAGAACAGACGCGCAACAAGACACCACCCTTATCATCCGCTCGGGGTCCACCGCACTCGGCACCCGATACCAATCACCCTTCTCACTCGCACTTATTAAAATTAGAAAAACCAGGAATTACCTCTTCGCTCACATGTTCTCCTAATACCTCCTGAACCTCCCGATCATCTTAAAATCCCCTTCTGAAGGAAACTAATAACCCAATATTGCCTATCGACCACAATTCATCATTCTGTACGTGCCCCAATTAAATTCAACTGGACCGAGCGATACCCACGTTACACATACGCCTTATTGCTATGAACACACCTTCTCTTTCTAACAGACGTAACCTAGACCATAAGGGAACCCCACCACGCGGACTGTTGAGACGAACCCCTACAATATTCTTAACATTAAGGTAACATTTATAAAAATGCTTATCCAGCACTTTTTAGTATATAAATACGGGATGCAGAGCACCAGTCATCAGTCATTCATTTTTCGTCTTCAGAAGACGTTACTCTGTCCGACCACGTTAGTTTAACCTCCCAGTCAGAAGATTTGCAAATCCCAAGGTAAAAACAAGAAAAGAATTCACGGCAGCCACGAGATCCGATCTCAGCACTGCGCTAAAATTTCAATCCTTTTACACGCCTTGACTGGAGCTCTGCATTCTGACGATACAACTTAATAACACTCACACATTTTAACGATCTTAGCCAATTTGTATTTTCTCAGGCACACTTCTCTCGCTATCCTTTAAATTGAATAAATCTACATATTTTGTTATTAGTAACCATAAAATTCGACTCTAACATTTCTTCTATCACCCTCGACAAACTCCTAAACAAACCCCTGATCCGAGATCGGTGCTGCATAAGGTCGCACGCTCACGCTTATTCCAGGTACGAGATCGGAGCAATATCAAGTTGCTCGCTCGTTCCCTTATTCCTAGAGAGATCGGAGCAATCCCAAATTGCTCGCTCGAAATTCTCCTCAACTGTGATCGGAGCAATAGCAAGTTGCTCAATCGCGACTCTCCCGAATCCTAAAACTTCATCCATGCCACGAACCCGTCGAGCCGGCAGAAAATACCAATTGAAAAAATTAATAAAACAATATTCAGACCCTTCCGGTCCTGTATATCATTTCGGAGTATCGTCAGACAACGAGACCCAGCAGCCTCGAGTCATTAGCAACGCCCCTCTGGCCACTAAAATAATAATTGTCCAACCTAAGTACGAGCTCCATCGAGTGGAGTCCCATCAGAATCTGCCCCCACTCGCCGGGATCGATCCTAACGACCCGAGGTTCGAGATCTATCGAGACCTCCACGTGGATAACGGCACATACAACCGCGAAGCTAAAATAGATTAAATTTCAGTTATTACGCGATATTTTCACTTTTTCTAATCCCTGTTCGGCAGTTCCGGGCTAAATCATAGAAAATAATTCGTGCGGATCTTTCCACACGTTATCTGCACTAAGACGTGACAATAGAGTTTTTGAAAGCTAGACAATACAAGTGCACGATTTTCGTTCGTCTTTTTAGTTTTTAGATTTTCTACCAGTTAAACTAGACCCGTCTACGATACTTGTATGACTTGGTGGCTTGGTCACGGTCAGCCTGGTCTAAAAACATCATATGATTACGTGGATGCATCTATAATTCAAAAAATGCATATCGGAATCGATTCCAATATCAGATATGGCGATGATAGAGTTTTTGAAAGCTAGACAATACAAGTTCACGATTCTCGTTCGTCTTTTTAGTTTTTAGATTTTTTACCAGTTAAACTAGACCCGTCTACGATACTTGTATGACTTGGTGGCTTGGTTACGGTCAGCCTGGTCAAAAGACATCATATGATTACGTGGATCCATCTATAATTCAAAAAATGCATATCGGAATCGATTCCGATATCAGATATGGTGATGATAGAGTTTTTGAAAGCTAGACAATACAAGTTCACGATTCTCGTTCGTCTTTTTAGTTTTTAGATTTTTTACCAGTTAAACTAGACCCGTCTACGATACTTGTATGACTCGGTGGCTTGTCTACGGTCAGCCTGGTCGAAAGACATCCCACGGTTACGTGGATGCATCTATAATTCAAAAGTTTTTTATCGGAATCGATTCCAATATCGTATATGGCGAAGATAGAGTTTTTTAAAGCTAGACAATACAAGTTCACGATTCTCGTTCGTCTTTTTAGTTTTTAGATTTTTTACCAGTTAAACTAGACCCGTCTACGATACTTGTATGACTTGGTGGCTTGGTTACGGTCAGCCTGGTCTGAAGACATCATATGATTACGTGGATGCATCCAAAATTCAAAAAATGCATATCGGAATCGATTCCAATATCAGATATGGCGATGATAGAGTTTTTGAAAGCTAGACAATACAAGTTCACGATTCTCGTTCGTCTTTTTAGTTTTTAGATTTTTTACAAGTTAAACTAGACCCGTCTACGATACTTGTATGACTTGGTGGCTTGTTTACGGTCAGGCTGGTCGAAAGCCATCATATGATTACGTGAATGCATCTATAATTCAAAAATTGCATATCGGAATCGATTCCAATATCAGATATGGTGATGATAGAGTTTTTGAGAGCTAGACAATACAAGTTCACGATTCTCGTTCGTCTCTTCAGTTTTTAGATTTTTTACAAGTTAAACTAGACCCGTCTACGATACTTGTATGACTCGGTGGCTTGTTTACGGTCAGCCTGGTCGAAAGACATATGATTACGTGGGTGCATCCATAATTCAACAATTGCATATCGGAATCGATTCCAATATCAGATATGGCGATGACAGAGTTTTTGAAAGCTAGACAATACAAGTTCACGATTCTCGTTCGTCTTTTTAGTTTTTATATATTTTACCAAATAAACTAGACCCGTCTACGATACTTGTATGACTTGGTGGCTTGGTTACGGTCAGCCTGGTCGAAAGACATCAGATGATTACGTGGATGCATCTATAATTCGAAAAATGCATATCGGAATCGATTCCAACATCAGATATGGCGATGATAGAGTTTTTGAAAGCTAGACAATACAAGTTCACGATTCTCGTTCGTCTTTTTAGTTTTTAGATTTTTTACCAGTTAAACTAGACCCGTCTACGATACTTGTATGACTTGGCGGCTTGTTTACGGTCAGCCTGGTCGAAAGACATCAGATGGTTACGTGGATGCATCTATAATTCGAAAAATGCATATCGGAATCGATTCCAACATCAGATATGGCGATGATAGAGTTTTTGAAAGCTAGACAATACAAGTTCACGATTCTCGTTCGTCTTTTTAGTTTTTAGATATTTTACCAAATAAACTAGACCCGTCTACGATACTTGTATGACTTGGTGGCTTGGTTACGGTCAGCCTGGTCTAAAGACATCATATGATTACATAGATGCATCTATAATTCAAAAAATGCAATATCGGAATCGATTCTAATATCAGATATGGCGATGATAGAGTTTTTGAAAGCTAGACAAAACAAGTTCTTGATTCTCGTTCGTCTTTTTAGTATTTAGATTTTTTACCAGTTAAATTTTTCGAAAATTGCATATCGGAATCGATTCCAACATCAGATATGGCGATGATAGAGTTTTTGAAAGCTAGACAATACAAGTTGACGATTCTCGTTCGTCTTTTTAGTTTTTAGATTTTTTACCAGTTAAACTAGACCCGTCTACGATACTTGTATGACTTGGCGGCTTGTTTACGGTCAGCCTGGTCGAAAGACATCAGATGGTTACGTGGATGCATCTATAATTCGAAAAATGCATATCGGAATCGATTCCAACATCAGATATGGCGATGATAGAGTTTTTGAAAGCTAGACAATACAAGTTCACGATTCTCGTTCGTCTTTTTAGTTTTTAGATATTTTACCAAATAAACTAGACCCGTCTACGATACTTGTATGACTTGGTGGCTTGGTTACGGTCAGCCTGGTCTAAAGACATCATATGATTACATAGATGCATCTATAATTCAAAAAATGCAATATCGGAATCGATTCTAATATCAGATATGGCGATGATAGAGTTTTTGAAAGCTAGACAAAACAAGTTCTTGATTCTCGTTCGTCTTTTTAGTATTTAGATTTTTTACCAGTTAAATTTTTCGAAAATTGCATATCGGAATCGATTCCAATATCAGATATGGCGATGATAGAGTTTTTGAAAGCTAGACAATACAAGTTCTTGATTCTCGTTCGTCTTTTTAGTTTTTTAATTTTTTACCAGTTAAATTTTTCAAAAATTGCATATCGGAATCGATTCCGATATCAGATATGGTGATGATAGAGTTTTTGAAAGCTAGACAATACAAGTTCACGATTCTCGTTCGTCTTTTTAGTTTTTAGATTTTTTACCAGTTAAACTAGACCCGTCTACGATACTTGTATGACTCGGTGGCTTGTCTACGGTCAGCCTGGTCGAAAGACATCCCACGGTTACGTGGATGCATCTATAATTCAAAAGTTTGTTATCGGAATCGATTCCAATATCGTATATGGCGAAGATAGAGTTTTTTAAAACTAGACAATATGAATGCACGATTCTCGTTCTACTCTTTGGTTTTTAGATTTTTTACAAGTTAAATTTTTCAAAAATTGCATATCGGAATCGATTCCAACATCAGATATGGCGATGATAGAGTTTTTGAAAGCTAGGCAATACAAGTTCACGATTCTCGTTCGTCTCTTTAGTTTTTAGATTTTTTACCAGTTGAACTAGACCCGTCTACGATACTTGTATGACTCGGTGGCTTGTGTACGGTCAGCCTGGTCTAAAGACATCAGATGGTTACGTGGATGCATCTATAATTCAAAAAATGCATATCGGAATCGATTCTAATATCATATATGGCGATGATAGAGTTTTTGAAAGCTAGACAATACAAGTTCACGATTCTCGTTCGTCTTTTTAGTTTTTAGATTTTTTACAAGTTAAACTAGACCCGTCTACGATACTTGTATGACTTGGTGGCTTGTTTACGGTCAGGCTGGTCGAAAGCCATCATATGATTACGTGAATGCATCTATAATTCAAAAATTGCATATCGGAATCGATTCCAATATCAGATATGGTGATGATAGAGTTTTTGAGAGCTAGACAATACAAGTTCACGATTCTCGTTCGTCTCTTCAGTTTTTAGATTTTTTACAAGTTAAACTAGACCCGTCTACGATACTTGTATGACTCGGTGGCTTGTTTACGGTCAGCCTGGTCGAAAGACATATGATTACGTGGGTGCATCCATAATTCAACAATTGCATATCGGAATCGATTCCAATATCAGATATGGCGATGATAGAGTTTTTGAAAGCTAGACAATACAAGTTCACGATTCTCGTTCGTCTTTTTAGTTTTTAGATATTTTACCAAATAAACTAGACCCGTCTACGATACTTGTATGACTTGGTGGCTTGGTTACGGTCAGCCTGGTCGAAAGACATCAGATGATTACGTGGATGCATCTATAATTCGAAAAATGCATATCGGAATCGATTCCAACATCAGATATGGCGATGATAGAGTTTTTGAAAGCTAGACAATACAAGTTCACGATTCTCGTTCGTCTTTTTAGTTTTTAGATTTTTTACCAGTTAAACTAGACCCGTCTACGATACTTGTATGACTTGGCGGCTTGTTTACGGTCAGCCTGGTCGAAAGACATCAGATGGTTACGTGGATGCATCTATAATTCGAAAAATGCATATCGGAATCGATTCCAACATCAGATATGGCGATGATAGAGTTTTTGAAAGCTAGACAATACAAGTTCACGATTCTCGTTCGTCTTTTTAGTTTTTAGATATTTTACCAAATAAACTAGACCCGTCTACGATACTTGTATGACTTGGTGGCTTGGTTACGGTCAGCCTGGTCTAAAGACATCATATGATTACGTAGATGCATCTATAATTCAAAAAATGCAATATCGGAATCGATTCTAATATCAGATATGGCGATGATAGAGTTTTTGAAAGCTAGACAAAACAAGTTCTTGATTCTCGTTCGTCTTTTTAGTATTTAGATTTTTTACCAGTTAAATTTTTCGAAAATTGCATATCGGAATCGATTCCAATATCAGATATGGCGATGATAGAGTTTTTGAAAGCTAGACAATACAAGTTCTTGATTCTCGTTCGTCTTTTTAGTTTTTTAATTTTTTACCAGTTAAATTTTTCAAAAATTGCATATCGGAATCGATTCCGATATCAGATATGGTGATGATAGAGTTTTTGAAAGCTAGACAATACAAGTTCACGATTCTCGTTCGTCTTTTTAGTTTTTAGATTTTTTACCAGTTAAACTAGACCCGTCTACGATACTTGTATGACTCGGTGGCTTGTCTACGGTCAGCCTGGTCGAAAGACATCCCACGGTTACGTGGATGCATCTATAATTCAAAAGTTTGTTATCGGAATCGATTCCAATATCGTATATGGCGAAGATAGAGTTTTTTAAAACTAGACAATATGAATGCACGATTCTCGTTCTACTCTTTGGTTTTTAGATTTTTTACAAGTTAAATTTTTCAAAAATTGCATATCGGAATCGATTCCAACATCAGATATGGCGATGATAGAGTTTTTGAAAGCTAGGCAATACAAGTTCACGATTCTCGTTCGTCTTTTTAGTTTTTAGATTTTTTACCAGTTGAACTAGACCCGTCTACGATACTTGTATGACTCGGTGGCTTGTGTACGGTCAGCCTGGTCTAAAGACATCAGATGGTTACGTGGATGCATCTATAATTCAAAAAATGCATATCGGAATCGATTCCAATATCATATATGGCGATGATAGAGTTTTTGAAAGCTAGACAATACAAGTTCACGATTCTCGTTCGTCTTTTTAGTTTTTAGATTTTTTACCAGTTAAATTTTTCGAAAATTGCATATCGGAATCGATTCCAACATCAGATATGGCGATGATAGAGTTTTTGAAAGCTAGACAATACAAGTTCACGATTCTCGTTCGTCTTTTCAGTTTTTAGATTTTTCATTGAGGCTATTTGAGGCCTTCAGGAATAATTCACGAATGTGATTATCGATATTTTATTCAAATGACATTGAAATGATTTTTGAAATGTTATTTACTTGAATGAACCACGCTTTTCATCTGAAAAATGTTCATTTTTCCAATAGAACATTTATAAAGCATGCAAGTAATCGATGAATTAAAAAAAAAAAAAAAAGGGAACGGTGGGGTTTGAACACTCGACCCCGCGCGCTTAGCTCAAATGCGTTTCCGATTCCCATAATAATTTTTCCAATTTCCAATTTTGTAATTTTATTCAGTTGAACCATGTTTTCCGTGTGGAAAATGTTCATTTATTATAAAAAATGTATGTAACGTGTACGTAATTAATTAATAGGAAAAAAAAAAAAGCAAACGTTAGGGTTTGAACGCTCGACCCCGCGCGTTGAGATGACTCTGATGTTCAGTGATCGAAACTTGCCGGAGGAACTTTTTTTTCATTATCGTATTTTTTTTCTCCAAACAAATCGATGACCCTTTAAAATTCAACGTAAAACCAGACATGAATTCTTCTTTACTTTGTGTGTCAGTCCCCAACAAACATTTTCCACAGGTTTCAAGTGACTGGCATAACTTTTGCATTGACCAGATCATATTTTCACCGAGCGAGGAACATTTGACGATGAACCGACTAGAAAAACAGAGTTTTGACATTGTAAAAACTTTTTAAACAAAAAAGCAGACATGAATTCTTCTCTACGTTGTGTGTCAGACCCCAACAAACATTTTTCACAAGTTTCAAGTAGCCAGCATAACTTTTGCATCGACCAGATCATATTTTCACCGAGCGAGCAAGATTTGACGATGAACCGATTGGAAAAACAGAGTTTTTATATTGTGAAAACTTTTTAAACAAAAAACCAGACATGAATTCTTCTGAACTTTGTGTGTCAGACCCGAACAAACATTTTCTACAAGTTTCAAGTCACTAGCTGCATTCCGATATGCAATTGTTGAATTACGGATGCATCCACGTAACCATCTGATGTCTTTCGACCAGGCTGACCGTAAACAAGCCACCAAGTCATACAAGTATCGTAGACGGGTCTAGTTTAACTGGTAAAAAATCTAAAAACTAAAAAGACGAACGAGAATCGTGAACTTGTATTGTCTAGCTTTCAAAAACTCTATCATCGCCATATCTGATATTGGAATCGATTCCGATATGCATTTTTTGAATTATAGATGCATCCACGTAATCATATGATGTCTTTAGACCAGGCTGACCGTAACCAAGCCACCAAGTCTTACAAGTATCGTAGACGGGTCTAGTTTGACTGGTAAAAAATCTAAAAACTAAAAAGACGAACGAGAATCGTGAACTTGTATTGTCTAGCTTTCAAAAACTCTATCATCGCCATATCTGATATTGGAATCGATTCCGATATGCATTTTTTGAATTATAGATGCATCCACACGTTTGATGTGACGTCAAAAATCGCGATAAATATTTCGACTTTTCTTCCCCGAATAACAATATTTCCCGTGCACTTTCGTTCGCGTTTGCGTTTACGACTTGACACGACGGAATTTTCGCTCCAGAAACGGTTCGATAGCACGGCTGTCACGTTGACATTGAATGACGGATGGAACAGCTTCAGAGTTGTTGTAGATCGACTCGGAGTCCGACATGCGCGCGAGAAAACAATTTTTCAAGGTCAAACGAACTCGTTGTAAGATAAAGTCGCGTTACGATATTTTTTGTCTTATTCCTCGTGCTCCTCTCGGTCGTGTTTGCGTTTGCGACTTGACGCGACGGAATTTTCGCGTTGTCGCTGTCGCGTCGGGATCGAAACGCGGATGGAACAGCTTCTGGGTTGTAGATCGACTCGGAGTCCGACACGCGCCCGAGAAAACAATTTTTCAAAGTCAAACGAACTCGTTGTGGAATAAAGTCGCGTTACGATATTTATTATCTTATTCCTCGTGCTCTCTCGGTCGTGTTTGCGTTCGCGACTTGACGCGACGGAATTTTCGCGTTGTCGTTGTCGCATCAGGATCGAAACGCGGATGGAACAGCTTCTGGGTTGTAGATCGACCCGGAGTCCGACACGCGCCCGAGAAACCAGTTGACGCGATTCAAATAAACTCGTTTTGAATCAAAGTCGCGTCGCGATGTTTTTCGAAAACCTTTTTTTTTTTTAATCGCGAATTGTAGCTTTGACTTGCGAAATTACGTGAAAAAACAATGAGTAACGTTCGTTACATAACTTTCCAGATTTGTTTGCTCGGTCCCTGGCTCGAAGATTCGTTACAACTTGGATTCAGGTTCGCTCAGGAGTTTTCGTTGGCACGCGTTCCAGGATTGAGAGATTGTGGATATTTCGGATGGGAAATTTTCAGCATTGCAGGATCCTTTTTCTGTCAGTTTGTTTGAATCCCGGATTCAGTGTCACTGTTGGGAAAAAAGGCAACGATTTATCATCTGTCGAATTGAGCGAAAACAGAGCCAATAGAATGATTAATGAAACATCGTTGCTCGTCGAAGTTTCAAAAATATCGAACAAATGTCCATATTTAACGGTTAAACTGCAATTTGCATGGAATTGAGAATGTTAATAACGAGATTTGTCTATCAGGATTGTTTTGCATACGCTTGCCCCCCAAAACGGTCGTGAGACGAAAAATCACACGACTCCAGTGCGTAATTTTTCAAGTTTTCACGAAATCCCTGTGGAACAAATTGTAATTCTCCTTTCTTGCCTTTCGCGCTTTTTAATGACGACTCTGTCGCTGGAAAAAACGTTTTGTATTACCGAATGTTATTCCTGCTCTGCAGACTCACTTTTTCACGTTGAAAAGCTAGGTTATAGTCGCACGCACGCTTCTTGCCCGACCGTTTTTTGGTTATGTGCCGATATGTCAAAAATCGCGATAAATATTTCGACTTTTCTTCCCCGAATAACAATATTTCCCGTGCACTTTCGTTCGCGTTTGCGTTTACGACTTGACACGACGGAATTTTCGCTCCAGAAATGGTTCGATAGCACGACTGTCACGTTGACATTGCATCACGGATGGAACAGCTTGAGAGTTGTTGTAGATCGACTCGGAGTCTGACATGCACGCGAGAAAACAATTTTTCAAGGTCAAACGAACTCGTTGTAAGATAAAGTCGCGTTACGATATTTTTTGTCTTATTCCTCGTGCTCCTCTCGGTCGTGTTTGCGTGTGCGACTTGACGCGACGGAATTTTCGCGTTGTCGCTGTCGCGTCGGGATCGAAACGCGGATGGAACAGCTTCTGGGTTGTAGATCGACTCGGAGTCCGACACGCGCCCGAGAAAACAATTTTTCAAGGTCAAACGAACTCGTTGTGGAATAAAGTCGCGTTACGATATTTTTTATCTTATTCCTCGTGCTCTCTCGGTCGTGTTTGCGTTCGCGACTTGACGCGACGGAATTTTCGCGTTGTCGTTGTCGCGTCAGGACCGAAACGCGGATGGAACAGCTTCTGGGTTGTAGATCGACTCGGAGTCCGACACGCGCGCGAGAAAACAATTTTTCAAGGTCAAACGAACTCGTTGTAAGATAAAGTCGCGTTACGATATTTTTTGTCTTATTCCTCGTGCTCCTCTCGGTCGTGTTTGCGTTTGCGACTTGACGCGACGGAATTTTCGCGTTGTCGCTGTCGCGTCGGGATCGAAACGCGGATGGAACAGCTTCTGGGTTGTAGATCGACTCGGAGTCCGACACGCGCCCGAGAAAACAATTTTTCAAGGTCAAACGAACTCGTTGTGGAATAAAGTCGCGTTACGATACTTTTTATCTTATTCCTCGTGCTCTCTCGGTCGTGTTTGCGTTCGCGACTTGACGCGACGGAATTTTCGCGTTGTCGTTGTCGCGTCAGGATCGAAACGCGGATGGAACAGCTTCTGGGTTGTAGATCGACCCGGAGTCCGACACGCACCCGAGAAACCAGTTGACGCGATTCAAAGAAAATCGTTTTGAATCAAAGGCGCCTCGCGATGTTTTTCGAAAACCTTTTTTTTTTCAATCGCGAATTGTAGCTTTGACTTGCGAAATTACGTGAAAAAACTATGAGTAACGTTCGTTACATAACTTTCCAGATTTGTTTGCTCGGTCCCTGGCTCGAAGATTCGTTACAACTTGGATTCAGGTTCGCTCAGGAGTTTTCGTTGGCACGCGTTCCAGGATTGAGAGATTGTGGATATTTCGGATGGGAAATTTTCAACATTGCAGGATCCTGTTTCTGTCAGTTTGTTTGAATCCCAGATTCAGTGTCACTGTTGGGAAAAAAGGCAACGATTTATCATCTGTCGAATTGAGCGAAAACAGAGCCAATAGAATGATTAATGAAACATCGTTGCTCGTCGAAGTTTCAAAAATATCGAACAAATGTCCATATTTAACGGTTAAATTGCAATTTGCATGGAATTGAGAAAGTTAATAACTAGATTTGTCTATCAGGATTGTTTTGCATACGCTTGCCCCCCAAAACGGTCGTGAGACGAAAAATCGCACGACTCGAGTGCGTGATTTTTCAAGTTTTCACGAAATCCCTGTGGAACAAATTGTAATTCTTCTTTCTTGCCTTTCGCGCTTTTTAATGACGACTCTGTCGCAGGAGAAAACGTTTTGTATTACCGAATCTTATTCCTGCTCCGCAGACTCACTTTTTCATGTTGAAAAGCTAGGTTATAGTCGCACGCACGCTTCTTGCCCGACTGTTTTTTGGTTATGTACCGATATGTCAAAAATCGCGATAAATATTTCGACTTTTCTTGCCCGAATAACAATATTTCCCGTTCACTTTCGTTCGCGTTTGCGTTTACGAATTGACACGACGGAATTTTCGCTCCAGAAATGGTTCGATAGCGCACGGCTGTCACGTTGACATTGAATCACGGATGGAACAGCTTCAGAGTTGTTGTAGATCGACTCGGAGTCCGACACGCGCGCGAGAAAACAATTTTTCAAGGTCAAACGAACTCGTTGTGGAATAAAGTCGCGTTATGATATTTTTTATCTTATTCCTCGTGCTCTCTCGGTCGTGTTTGCGTTCGCGACTTGACGCGACGGAATTTTCGCGTTGTCGTTGTCGCGTCAGGATCGAAACGCGGATGAAACAGCTTCTCGGTTGTAGATCGACTCGGAGTCCGACACGCGCGCGAGAAAACAATTTTTCAAGGTCAAACGAACTCGTTGTAAGATAAAGTCGCGTTACGATATTTTTTGTCTTATTCTTCGTGCTCCTCTCGGTCGCGTTTGCGTTTGCGACTTGACGCGACGGAATTTTCGCGTTGTAGCTGTCGCGTCGGGATCGAAACGCGGATGGAACAGCTTCTCGGTTGTAGATCGACTTGGAGTCCGACACGCCCGCGAGAAAACAATTTTTCAAGGTCAAACGAACTCGTTGTGGAATAAAGTCGCGTTATGATATTTTTTATCTTATTCCTCGTGCTCTCTCGGTCGTGTTTGCGTTCGCGACTTGACGCGACGGAATTTTCGCGTTGTCGTTGTCGCGTCAGGATCGAAACGCGGATGGAACAGCTTCTGGGTTGTAGATCGACTCAGAGTCCGACACGCGCCCGAGAAAACAATTTTTCAAGGTCAAACGAACTCGTTGTAAGATGAAGTCGCGTTACGATTTTTTTTTGTCTTATTCCTCGTGCTCTCTCGGCCGTGTTTGCGTTTGCGACTTGACGCGACGGAATTTTCGCGTTGTCGCTGTCGCGTCGGGATCAAAACGCGGATGGAACAGCTTCTGGGTTGTAGATCGACCCGGAGTCCGACACGCGCCCGAGAAACCAGTTGACGCGATTCAAATAAACTCGTTTTGAATCAAAGTCGCGTCGCGATGTTTTTCGAAAACCTTTTTTTTTTTAATCGCGAATTGTAGCTTTGACTTGCGAAATTACGTGAAAAAACAATGAGTAACGTTCGTTACATAACTTTCCAGATTTGTTTGCTCGGTCCCTGGCTCGAAGATTCGTTACAACTTGGATTCAGGTTCGCTCAGGAGTTTTCGTTGGCACGCGTTCCAGGATTGAGAGATTGTGGATATTTCGGATGGGAAATTTTCAGCATTGCAGGATCCTTTTTCTGTCAGTTTGTTTGAATCCCGGATTCAGTGTCACTGTTGGGAAAAAAGGCAACGATTTATCATCTGTGGAATTGAGCGAAAAACGGAGCCAATAGAATGGTTATTGAAACATCGTTGCTCGTCGAAGTTTCAAAAATATCGAACAAATGTCAATATTGAACGGTTCAATTGCAATTTGCATGGAATTGAGAATGTTTATAACGAGATTTGTCTATCAGGATTGTTTTGCATACGTTTGCCCCCCAAAACGGTCGTGAGACGAAAAATCGCACGACTCGAGTGCGTGATTTTTCAAGTTTTCACGAAATTCCTGTGGAACAAATTGTAATCCTTCTTTCTTGCCTTTTGCGCTTTTTAATGACGACTTTGTCGCTGGAGAAAACGTTTTGTATTACCGAATCTTATCCTTGCTCCGCAGACGTGTATTTTCATGTTGAAAAGCTAGGTTAGTCGCACGCACGCTTCTTGCTCAACCGTTTTTTGCTTATGTACCGATATGTCAAAAATCGCGATAAATATTTCGACTTTTCTTCCCCGAATAACAATATTTTCCGTTCATTTTCGTTCGCGTTTGCGTTTACGACTTGACACGACGGAATTTTCGCTCCAGAAATGGTTCGATAGCACGACTGTCACGTTGACATTGCATCACGGATGGAACAGCTTGAGAGTGTTGTAGATCGACTCGGAGTTCGACACGCGCGCGAGAAAACAATTTTTCAAGGTCAAACGAACTCGTTGTAAAATAAAGTCGCGTTACGATATTTTTAATCTTATTCCTCGTGCTCTCTCGGTCGTGTTTGCGTTTGCGACTTGACGCGACGGAATGTTCGCGTTGTCGCGTCGGGATGGGAACGCGGATGGAACAGCTTCTGGGTTGTAGATTGACGCGGAGTCCGATACGCGCCCGAGAAACCAATTGACGCGATTCAAATAAACTCGTTTTTAATCAAAGTCGCGTCGCGATTTTTTTCGAAAAACTTTTTTTTTCAATTTTTTTATAGTCCCGTGATTATTTTTCCTACGATAAAAACTCTTACATTAGAGCTCTGAGTTGCAGAATTACGTGAAAGAATAATAAGTAACGTTCTATACATAACTTTCCAGATTGGTTTCCACGGTCCCTGGCTTGAAGATTCGTTGCAACTTCGATTCAGGTTCGCTCAGGAGTTTTCGTAGGCACGTGTTCCAGGATTGAGAGATTGTGTATCAGCGATCTATGCCGAACATCATTTTTTGGTGAATCAGCCGATTCACATCGCATTGCTTGGCATCTTTGAAACCGACTTTCATGGGAATAGGTCTTTGTAGAGACATCCTTTTTGATTGTGTCGTCTACACTCATTACATGCGCAATGTTTTTCCATCACCAATCATGCCAAGCGCTTGGCGCGATTTTCAATCCCGCCAAGTGAGTTTTTGATTTTTCTAACTCAATTTACTTCATTCAGGCAGACCAAATCTATCGCATGGGAAGTCCCGACATCGAGCGAAAAATCTCATTCCCACAGTTATCGAGTCTACGAGTTTCCGACAGATTCGAAAATCGACCTGAGTTTTGAACGTTAATAATATTGTTCACATTGCCTCGATAGCACAAAAGTAAAAGCATCATGTGGAGCGTAATGAATCACTGTTATGTCCGAAAGCGCGAGTGTATGGCTAATTTGTCTGATTTCTAATGGTTTGTAAAGTTAAATCGCTATGGAATATTTTCAAGTAACAATCGATTGTCTAACTATCGCTCTTTTTTCATTCGAAAAATTCAAATTTTTCGAGAAAAATCCTGAGTATTTAAAAGATATTGTTATATTTTTATTTTTGCATTACGCAAATCACGTTTAATTGTACACGTTGATGATCGGGTTGGCTTAGGTTTAGTAGGTTTCAATAAAGGCGTAGGTTTTGTTTGCTTAGCTGGTTTCATAGATGTAGTGCGTTTTTCTGGCTTGGCAGGTTTATCTGCTGATTTGGTTGGTTTTTTTGATTTGGTAGTTTTAGCTGGCTTCGCGGGTTTAGGTGGCTTGATAGGTTTAGTTTGTTTGGTAGTTATAGCTGGTTTTGATGGTTCAAGTGGCTTGAGAGGCACAGTTGGTTTGGTAGTTTTAGCTGGTTTTGCGGGTTTGGGTGGCTTGACAGGTTTAATTTGTTTGGTAATTCTAGCCGGTTTTAATGGTTTAAGTGGCTTGAGAGGCATAGTTTGTTTGGTAGTTTTAGCTGGTTTTGATGGTTTACGTGGCTTGAGAGGCATAGTTGGTTTGGCAGTTTTAGCTGGTTTTGATGGTTTACGTGGTTTGATAGGTTCACTTTGTTTTTTAGTTTTAGCTGGTTTTGTTGGTTTAGGTGGCTTGATAGGGTTCGTTGGTTTAGTAGGACTAGTCGGTTTTGTCGTTTTTCTTATCTTCTTTATTCCCGATTGATTCGCTGGGTTCATGTGTTCAGCTGCTCCTCCGGTTCTTCTTTTCGACGATTTTTTCACAAGAATGATCTTTCTTTCAATGAGGACATTCGAGGTCACACATGGGAGCTTTCGGGGTAACGGTTTGGCGGGTTGCACTGTCTCTGTTGCTATTTGGAAAAAAAATCAGTTCGGTTTTCAGTGTCCATTAGCGGCTACACGGGGTAACTAGTAACCCCAGGCTTAAAAAAAGCGAAATTAAAGGTCTACATCGTGAACAGTCGTGGTGACTTTATCTGCAGAGAAAGGTGTCAGTTTTGATTCTATCTGAAAGACTGCCAGTCAGGCAGCAAAGTCTCTAGCCGTCTCTAAGTTTTATAAGAGTGAGGTCTCAACGGATCGGAGGGAGTTTGTTTCTACAATTTGAAGCTCAAAGTTGGTATAAGGAAAAAATTGGTTATGATAGTCCTTTTAAGTGTATTTCAATCTCCTTGCATGTTATTGAAGAAGCTGGAAGCCTCCGAATAGTCGGAATCAACGTTTGTCAGCTACAATTTAATCTCGAGAAAGAGGCACGATCTACAAATCAAATGAACTGGCCCGTGAGTGTATTCTTATCATAATTGTATTCAACCTCTCTTCCGAGACATTGATCTCGACCCTTTCAAAAATTTCATCTCCCAATTTTCTTGCGTGTCGTAAACATGAAAAACCCGTGAAAAAAATTGCGCGAAAACGGTCTATTTCACTTAAAGAGCCGCTATGGGTTACGAGATAACTTTGAAGCAATGACGAGATCGAGTGTCGCGGAAACAGCGGCGAATCCTTTGGTGTGAAGCAGCTGTATTACACATTCATCGTTCGAAAGAGGCGCTACGTACAATTGTGATTGAACTTCACTTACAGGAAGTTTGTCCAATCATGACATTTTTGCAGCAACAGAATGGGAGGCTCATGAGACTTAAACGCTAACAAAATTAAGGAAAGGATAATTTTCAATTACTTTGCTCGTCAGATGAATCCTGAAGGAGCACACTCTCATTGTTCATCACAAGGTTTTCTCCGTCAATTAGTTCCGCACTCATTTCCATTACTAAAACCATCATAAACATTATTATGTATATGGTTATATTCGAGCTGTACTTCAATAAAATCTCTCACGGGAGGCGCTACATGCAATCAACGGAAAAAAGCCTGGCCAAGTACATTTGTTGATCACAAATTTGCATTTTTTCCAACTCCGTTCAAGAGAACTCTACCCAAAAACTTTTCACGTGCTCGGTACAGAAGAAACCTTGTGTTTCTAGCGGTTGAAAAGTCGGTACGGCGGAAAGACGTAACCGAAAACATCGTGTCGGTAGCAATCAAAAACTTTTCGTTGGATGGAAACAGAGGGATATGTCGTCGGCTGCGACCAATCAGAAACACTCTACCACCACTAGAGGCCCTACTCTGTGTCGTACATATACTCGCACGCACCCTTCGATCATTGTATACTTTTGCATGGGCAAAGTTTTTTCTCAGCAATGTTGGCATCAATCGGGTAGATTTATGGCTCAATCGAGGGACACTAACTTGATTAGTCTCCAGATTGATTTTCAGATCATGACATTACCTCTCAGGTTCGCAATTCAAAAAAATATCAACTTCCACCGCCGAATTCGTTTCGAACAGAGATTATATACTCGAGTGAGTCTCGGGCCAGCAAATGTACTTGACCCTAGACTTTACCGAGCCTCTAGATGATAAAACTTCACCTACAGTTAAGTTTGTTCAATCATTACATTCCCCAAAGTAATGGAATGCGAAGCTCGTGAGACTGAAATATTAAGGAAATAATGATTTTTATTTACTCTGTTCGTCAGATAAATCCTGAAGGAGATCATCTCTCTCACTGTTCATCGCGTCGTCTTCTTCTTCAACCAGTTCTGAATTCGTTTGCATTACTAAAACCATCATAAATATTATTCTGTATATAGTTATAATCAATAATAGGCGAACATGAAGGCATATCATAAATACATATTATATAACTTCATATAACTTCTATATATAACCTCAGGTCAATCAAATTTAGTGCAAATGTTAGAGATATTCTTACAGTAAAGAGCACTGATTTTTCTGATTGCATACCGGCGGGTGGTGACACCTCGTCCAAAAATCTCCGTATTCTCTTTTGACGTTCCTCCATATCGCAAGAGGATAAGTCACCGAGCCTTCTCCATGACAATTCCAAATTTTTTTCTTTTTTCAAAGCAGCATTAGAAAGCTTGCGATGCGGTTTATGGCCATGCTTGACTAAAATCAAGTCCGCGTGAGCCCGCTCTTGAATATCTTTTATTACTCCTACATGAATACAGACTTTTACAATCCATTCACACAGCTCAATATCTATTAGTATGTGCAAATGACAACCCAGTTTCATTACTGAGAATCCATGTACACTCCTGCTCAAAAGTATGTGGTTCACCCAGTGAAATTTTCAGCCTTGGTAAATCTTTGATATTCCAGTGAAAAATTGACGTGATCGTTTTAATAAAAACTGCTTTGAAGGGCACGATTGGAGCTTTACTTTGGCACCTCGGACAATTATTTACGATTTTTTTTCAGCGGGCACGCTTGTTTGAACACGTCAGTTTTTCGACAATTTTCTTGCCAACGGCCAAGGAGAGGCATTGTTGTCGTTTGATTCATGCTGTGATTGGTCGATTGCCTGTCATACCAGGCCACAGGGGTTTCAAAAACGTTTTGGGTTCAGATTAACTCAGTTGGTATTTATAGATCGATGGCGGAAGTGTGGAGTCGAAAGGTTAAAGTTGTAATTTTGGCGCAGCAGCGCAAATAGACCGCGGTACACGCGCTGCAGCACGCGCTGGTATGCCATATCCTTTTTTGAAACTATCATGAACGAAATTGTAAAGAAAATTTATACTGGAAGTGCATTTCCACCCATTTGACCTATTTCCACAGGCCAAAAAATCGTCGAAAAACTGCCCTGTTCAAAAGCGCGTGCTCACTTAGGAAAAATAATTGAATAATTATCCGATGTGACAATGTAAAGCTAAAACTGTCCCCTTCAAAACGAGGTTTATCAAATTTGATTACGACTATTTTGTACTGAGGTATTAAACTTTTACCGAAGTCGAAATTTGTGGGTTTATAATTTTTATATGGAATAAATTTTTAACGAAACGGTTATTTACGTATGAATTTGTGATTCTCAGGCCCCGTCGCTGATTTTGATTTGAACGTGCGGTGATACCGCTCTATCACGTTATTGGTTCGGCGTCTTTCGCGATAAACCGTGAATGATTCGGGACCTTTTTCGTGGAGCCAATAACTTTGGTAATATTCTCGCAAATCACCAAAAGCTTCGAAAAGCTCAGGGTATAACGCCAAATCTTTTTCCCAAACACAGAACCCTTCGGCGATCCAGTTCTTCGGTAAGAGGCTCAATTTCATCAATTTGCTCTCGAAATCGTAAGCATCGCTCAGAAGATCGGGGTGACGACTCTTTATTAAACTCATTACCGCGGCTCGTTTCCGTCTCTTTAATATGGCCTAGAACATATTTTTGTTCCCATTATATTATTGTTGCTGAGTCTGTTTTGAATATTTGTATTTCGCTCCCTCATAGAGGAAACTATGCCACGGTGAAATTTTTTTTTCTTAGTTTTCAATGTCAATGCGCTTCTAACGTTTCAAAACATTGAGAAAAAATGTTCAGATGTGTGTGAGTGTGTGTACGCGTGCATGCGTGTGTGTATGCTGCTGTGGGCACTGTAAAATTCAAACATTTATAACTCGAGAACGGCTTCAGCTATAGAACTCTTGTTTTGCACAGATATTAATGATCTATACAGGCTCTCATTCTCTATGGAAAATGAAGAGGTGCTAACTTCCAGAATTTTACAATTTTTCGAATTCAACGAAAATCTGAGTATTTTGAAAAATTGTTTAATCGCTTTAATTTTTGTAATTTTTCTAAGAAATTGCGTATGGCTCCGTACTTCCTCTTTACTCTTTAGAAAAGTCGCCGAAATTATATAATATGAACGAAAATACAAAAAACGCTGTAAATTTGAAGATTGCTTCCTCTATGAGGAAGCCAAAATTAAAAATATAGTTCCTCATAGAGGAAGATTCAAGTATCGTGCATCTTGAGCATAGTGTTCTATTTTCATTGTGATCAACGACAGCCATGGGTACGTGGTTGGCGCAAGGCTACGGCGCCGCCTCAAGCGAATTAGCATTGGTCATGTAAGCAGCCTAACATTACGTTGAGAAATCACATGGCAATGCATCGATTCGCGCATTGATAGCTGTGAGAAAGCTAACTTTACTGGGTTTCCAATAGTGCCAACTAATTGAAACGCAGTAACGATGTGGCCATCCGTACCGCCCAGATTTTTTACCGATTGTTGGCTCCCGTCAAAATTCGACGCAGTAGTATGTTAGGAAAGATCAGCTATGGACAACGCTTCTAAATTTTATCACAGCTTCATATTGAATAAGTTTTAGTCTAGTTTGATATCGTGGAAAGAGATGGAATGTTTACTTGGCAGTGGTGGAAGTAACAACCGCGTGGGATCGTTCCCGGAAATACTCTCACAACTGCGTTGGATAATGCGGTTTCAAAATCCGTCATGACTGTAGCAGGATTCAGTTGAGGCAATAAATTTTCTTTGATACATTCCAATACCGGAATATACGCGTCTTCGGTCTTACGACTCATCACTGCCCATGCTACTGGAAAAACCTGACAAACATGTCAGAATTCATAACAAGAAAGCGTTGCCGGTTTTTTTTTTTATTGGAGAGGATGTTTTGCAAGCATATCGATAGAAAAGGCAAGAAGGTTTACCTCGCCGGAGGGATGTTCGGCCATTATGGTTAAAACTTGGTAAGCACCTTCAATTCTTGGGACAACGTCGAAAGTACCATCAATAAAAAGAATGGCGGCGTCTTTGAACTCCTCACAGAAAGTGGTGCACCCCAATACCACGTGCGGCTCTACATAACTCTTTTCTGAGTCATTCGGTGAATGCTTCAATACCTCAACGCCCCACGTGCTGATCGTGTGCATCGACTCCTCCGTCAAACCAGTGTCAGTGTCCGCGAAGTTGACCTTGTAAGTCAACTCCCTCACCCATACGTTGCTTTTAAGAAACTCTGCCATTTCGGCAATATGTTTCGGATTTACTGGCTGCGATTCATTCCGCCAATTGCTCAAAGACTGTTTCATCGATGGGTAAGAAATGAATTGGGCGCCGATGGGATGTCTGTTTAATCATTGATCACAATTCAAATGATTCAATTGATATACTATCAAATTATAGCAAAAATGAGAAAAAAAAAAAAAACAATAACCAGTGTTCTGATGATATAATATTCAAATGTCATATTAGAATATTCAGTTCTGAATAGCTCAGGATAGGTTAGGTCTTTTAGGGTTTTGATTTATTATCTAACTTCTCAATTTATTTTTTTCTATTCATTGTCTAGTAATTATTGGTAGGCATATAGATAGAGCCGCTAGAAAAAGAAGTTAATTTATTAATCCGGGATTACGTAATTGTGAAATCCTAAGCGAGGTCGCATGATGAGAAATTGTTCTACAGTATAGAATTAAGTATATGGAGATAAATATTGTATCACAAATAATATTGAAAGAATATTCGCATTTTTTTTTTTACTAACACAACCCGGAAAGACCATAAGTTAGCAAAAACATAATGTGATTTGCGGATGCGGTGATATAAACTTCCTGCAGCTAGTCGTTCTTACGCGAGAGTGAATGGAAATTCCCTTAGCGCGACAGTTGACGAGTCAAGTGCCCTTGTACAATGGGTAATGTACAGTGGCCACGATCCGGTATAATTCAGAATTCTATATTGATTCCATATCGGAGTGTTGAATGGTCTTGGACCGCCACATTATCGGCGAAATGAAATTGAAGAGAAATCTGGCATGTTCGACAACTTTTGTCAAGGAACGTTTAAGCGATTGTGTCTGTTGATTGAAATGGAAAGTCTTTTACTCTTTTTCGGCTGAGTCGTACAGGTCCTTCATAGGGGCTGGTTCTACTTTTGCCTTCTTGTAAAGGCATTCACGATGCTGCGCTTTTTGTACCAGGAACGGGTCCTTACATCCGGGATTGTGGGCACGAGTCAGGGTAAAATTTCCGGTTTCGTCCAGTTGACCCTTTCCGGAGCATCCAGACGATTCAAATTTATGACACCGGAGATAACTGGACGAAATTGTTTCGGGTAGATTAGGAGTTGAATTAGTGAGGAGATAAAGTGGAGGTGGTGCACTGCTAACGAATGTGATATTTGTTTAGAATCAAGAGACTCGTTTGAATGTCGCGAAAAATAAAATTGACAGCTCTGTCGTGTGTGATCCTGAGCGCTCGTTCTATACTTTATCGTAATAAAGAATCCTCTCAAGTTCTCAAGCAATCTGAAAAAAAAAACGACTCGAAACTAATAACACGCGGTGTTATTTCGACAGAGCTTGGAATCAGTAAGGTGTACGATGTTTGGATTTTCCCACGTTCACCGTAATCGTTCCAACCATAATTGTGATTCTAAATACGCGTCCATGCGTTTTTTTCTTTTTTTTCGCGTCGCAAGTGGCGAGTTGGGCCGGGCGAGCCCTTTCGCGTTGAATTGCTGTCAGTGAAAACTGTCGAATACGCCGACGAAAAAAAAAAAAGATGAAAGCATCTTCCCGTCCGAGCGGAGCTTCAGATTAGTCATGGAACAATAATCATTTTTACGTCATCAAAATACGATGTAGACGGTGGAACCGAGTCAATTCCCTGCTAGACCTCATGAAAAAAAATCTTTTTCGCACCTCCGGGAGGAAAGTGGCAACTTTCGGCCCGCTGCGCGGGCCGAAGTTGCCAAATTCCGCCTACGTCGGACCGAAAAATCGTATACGCAACACGGGAGTTAAAGCAGACTACCTCAAACCGCGTGCTTGTCAACCTCGCCTTTGGCTCGGTTGACAATTCTGCCCGCGGTTTGAAGTAGTCTACTTTTCCTCCCTAGTTGCGTAATATACTATTTCTATTCACATTTCGGTTTTTGCGAGAAATCGCTCTTGGCATTTCTCGACGTTCGACATTTTGCTGCAGCAGGTCGAAAACGTTAAGTTTTCTCGATAGAAGAAACCCCGAATATTCCTCCCTCGAAATAAATAATCTCGTAGCGATGATTTTGCTCGTAGTTTCCTCCGTCGTTATTTTGTTTTTCGTATTTCCATCAGAAAATCACTTTTTAATTCATTCTCGACACCGAAAAAAAAGATTCCCTCCTGATGGATGAAAAATTACTGACGTGAAGAATTTCCGATTTTCAATTTTCAATTTTCAATTTTTCCCATCCAAACGGTGTACATTCAAGCCATGTTTTTTCAGGGTTGCGAAAAAAATGTGTTTAGGATTTTATTTTTTTTTTAATTTCCGCTCAGTTTCCTGGCAATTTGCGAAAAAAATCCCAAAAATATTTTTTTTTTGCATTTCTTTGACGAAACGTGGCAGAAAATTGACACGCGTTTACGTGAGGAAAATGAATAAATGGAAATGAAATATCTCAACAGATTCTGAACGTCGGAAAAATCTCCTGCATCGGAGGAAATTGTTTCATTTCGGTGGGAGACATGTTTATGAAAACTTTATAAATAACCCCAAATAAAGTGGTTCCGTAATGATGATAGTAATAGCTCAATGAAAATCTTCATAAATTTCTTTCTTTGAGCGATCGTGTTCTTGCGGAGAGACTCCATATCTTAAACATTGTCAGCGATGTTTCTCTCGCACGAAAATAATTACGAATTTCGGTTCAAATATATTTTTTAGAGCATCGATATTTCCCCAGTCGAGTAAGTAGATTTAACAGCGCGAAAAAATGAAAAATCGTCCCGGCCGCGGAACTTGATTTTGCGCAAACGTGGGTGAAAAACGTTAAAACGGCGTAACTCGTCGCTCGAGGTTAGAAAAAAATCTCAAATATAAACAACTTTCGCCGTGAATGAAAATATTCGTCACCGACTCACCTGATAACTTCGTTCCATTGATTTTCCTTGTCCAACATCTTGTACGGTTCAATTGGATTTCGCCAAAATTTTCCAAAACACGATTATTTATTCCATTATTTGTGCCGCGATATTTTTGACATTCTCGAGTTGACCGTAACCGTTCGACCCGCAATTATGATTATAATTATTCGTAATTGGTTTTTCAATTTTTTTTTCGCGTTGCAAATGGCGAGTCGGGCCGCGCGAGCTCTTTCGGGTTGCACTGCTGTCAGTCAAATCGCCATTGGCATTTCTCGACGTTCGACTTTTTGCTGCAGCACGTCGAGAACGGTATGTTTTCTCGATAAAAAAAAGCCCCGAATATTCCTCCCTCGGAATAAATAATCCCGTAGCAATGATTTTTCTCGTAGTTTCCTCCCACGTTTTTTTTTACGATGTAAATCTCCATGAATTTCTAGAAAAGGGATCGTGTTCTTCCGGAAAAACTCGATCATCTCGAACATCGTCGGCGCTGTTTGTCACGCACGAAAATAATCACGAATTTCGGTTCTGAATATATTTTTTAGAGCATCGATGTTTCCCCAGTCGAGTAAGAAGATTTAACAGCGCGTAAAAATGAAAAATCGTCCGGCCGCGGAACTTGGTTTGCGCAAACGTGGGTGAAAAACGTTAAAACGGCGTAACTCGTCGCTCGAGGTTAGCAAAAAAATCTCAAATATAAACAACTTTCGCCGTGAATGAAAATATTCGTCACCGACTCACCTGATAACTTCGTTCCATTGATTTTCCTTGTCCAACATCTTGTACGGTTCAATTGGATTTCGCCAAAATTTTTCCAAAACACGATTATTTATTCCATTATTTGTGCCGCGATATTTTTGACATTCTCGAGTTGACCGTAACCGTTCGACCCGCAATTATGATTATAATTATTCGTAATTGGTTTTTCAATTTTTTTTTCGCGTTGCAAATGGCGAGTCGGGCCGCGCGAGCTCTTTCGCGTTGCACTGCTGTCAGTGAAATCGCCATTGGCATTTCTCGACGTTCGACATTTTGCTGCAGCACGTCGAGAACGGTATGTTTTCTCGATAAAAAAAAAGCCCCGAATATTCCTCCCTCGAAATAAATAATCCCGTAGCAATGATTTTTCTCGCAGTTTCCTCCCACGTTTTTTTTTACGATGTAAATCTCCATGAATTTCTAGAAAAGCGATCGTGTTCTTACGGAAAAACTCGATCATCTCGAACATCGTCGGCGCTGTTTGTCACGCACGAAAATAATCACGAATTTCGGTTCTGAATATATTTTTTAGAGCATCGATGTTTCCCCAGTCGAGTAAGAAGATTTAACAGCGCGTAAAAATGAAAAATCGTCCGGCCGCGGAACTTGGTTTGCGCAAACGTGGGTGAAAAACGTTAAAACGGCGTAACTCGTCGCTCGAGGTTAGAAAAAAAATCTCAAATATAAACAACTTTCGCCGTGAATGAAAATATTCGTATTCGACTCACGTGATAACTTCGTTCCATTGATTTTTCCTACTTCCTCTGCGATGATAACCGAATCCTTAGAAAATTCTGTCCAACATCTTGTACGGTTTAATTGGATTTCGCCGCGATTTTGCCAAAGCACGATTTATTCCATTATTTGTGGCCTGATGTTTCGATTTTCCCGAGGTCACCGTAACCGTTCGACCCATAATTGTAATTTTAATTATTTGTTGGTTTTTTTGTCGTTTTATTCGCGTCGCAAATGGCGAGTTGGGCCGCGCGAGCTCTTTCGCGTTACACTGCTGTCAGTGAAAACAGTCGAATACGCCAACGAAAAAAAAAGATAGAAACCTCTTCTCGTCCGAGCGGAGCTTCAGATTAGTCATGGAATAATAATCATTTTTACGGCGTCAAAATACGATGTAGACCGTGGAACCGAGTCAATTCCCTGCTAGACCTCGTGTCAAGTCGCGAACGCAAACGCGGCCGAGAAAGCACGAGAAATAAGAGAAAAAAATATCGTAACGCGACTTTTGTAGGAAATTTTACGTTAAGTCTTCGATCGTTTTACAAATAATAATAATTTTTTTTAAAAATCACTTTTGTTTGTTTTTCTTCTTTTGTTTTTCTTCCCGGTCTACTTTCGCCACTCGGCCCGAACACGCTACGACTCGTCTTTTCCCCCCTCCGCGACACAACGCTCCTTTCGACTGTTTTTTTCCTTTTGTGTCCGCCACACTTTATCTCACAACGAGTTCGTTTAACCTTGAAAAATTGTTTTCTCGCGCGCGTGTCGGACTCCGAGTTGATCTACAACGCAGAAGTTGTTCCATCCGCGTTTCGATCCCGACGCGACAGCAACAACGCGAAAATTCCGTCTCGTGTCAAGTCGCGAACGCAAACGTGGCCGAAAAAGCACAAGGAATAAGAGAAAATATCGTAACGCGACTTTATTTCATAACGAGCTCGTTTGACCTTGAAAATTGTGGTTACTCGGGTGCGTCTCCGACTCCGAGTCGATCTAGAACAACTCTCAAGCTATTCCATACGCGATTCAATGTCGACGACGTGACAACAGCCGTGCTATCGAACCATTTCTGGAGCGTGAAATTCCGTCGTGTCAATTCGTAAACGCAAACGCGAACGAAAGTGAACGGGAAATATTGTTATTCGGGGAAGAAAAGTCGGAATATTTATCGCGATTTTTGACAAATCGGTACATAACCAAAAAACTGTCGGGCAAGAAGCGTACGTACGACTAACTTAGCTGTTCAACATGAAAATACACGTCTGCGGAGCAGGAATAAGATTCGGTAATACAAAACGTTTTCTCCAGCGACAAAGTCGTCATTAAAAAGCGCAAAAAGCAAGAAAGAAGAATTACAATTTGTTCCACAGGGATTTCGTAAAAACATGAAAAATTACGCACTCGAGTCGTGCGATTTTTCGTCTCACGACCGTTTTGGGGGGCAAGCGTATGCAAAACAATCCTGATAGACAAATCTCGTTATTAACATTCTCAATTCCATGCAAATTGCAATTTAACCGTTAAATATGGACATTTGGTCGATATTTTTAAAACTTCGACGAGCAACGATGTTTCATTAATTATTCTATTGGCTCCGTTTTCGCTAATTCGACAGATGATAAATCGTTGCCTTTTTTCCCAACAGTGACACTGAATCTGGGATTCAAACAAACTGACAGAAACAGGATCCTGCAATGCTGAAAATTTCCCATCCGAAATATCCACAATCTCTCAATCCTGGAACGCGTGCCAACGAAAACTCCTGAGCGAACCTGAATCCAGTTGTAACGAATCTTCGAGCCAGGGACCGAGCAAACAAATCTGGAAAGTTATGTAACGAACGTTACTCATAGTTTTTTCACGTAATTTCGCAAGTCAAAGCTACAATTCGCGATTGAAAAAAAAAAAAGGTTTTCGAAAAACATCGCGAGGCGACTTTGATTCAAAACGAGTTTATTTGAATCGCGTCAACTGGTTTCTCGGGTGCGTGTCGGACTCCGGGTCGATCTACAACCCAGAAGCTGTTCCATCCGCGTTTCGATCCTGACGCGACAACGACAACGCGAAAATTCCGTCGCGTCAAGTCGCGAACGCAAACACGACCGAGAGAGCACGAGGAATAAGATAAAAAGTATCGTAACGCGACTTTATTCCACAACGAGTTCGTTTGACCTTGAAAAATTGTTTTCTCGGGCGCGTGTCGGACTCCGAGTCGATCTACAACCCAGAAGCTGTTCCATCCGCGTTTCGATCCCGACGCGACAGCGACAACGCGAAAATTCCGTCGCGTCAAGTCGCAAACGCAAACACGACCGAGAGAGCACGAGGAATAAGATAAAAAATATCGTAACGCGACTTTATTCCACAACGAGTTCGTTTGACCTTGAAAAATTGTTTTCTCGCGCGCGTGTCGGACTCTGAGTCGATCTACAACCGAGAAGCTGTTTCATCCGCGTTTCGATCCTGACGCGACAACGACAACGCGAAAATTCCGTCGCGTCAAGTCGCGAACGCAAACACGACCGAGAGAGCACGAGGAATAAGATAAAAAATATCATAACGCGACTTTATTCCACAACGAGTTCGTTTGACCTTGAAAAATTGTTTTCTCGCGCGCGTGTCGGACTCCGAGTCGATCTACAACAACTCTGAAGCTGTTCCATCCGTGATTCAATGTCAACGTGACAGCCGTGCGCTATCGAACCATTTCTGGAGCGAAAATTCCGTCGTGTCAATTCGTAAACGCAAACGCGAACGAAAGTGAACGGGAAATATTGTTATTCGGGCAAGAAAAGTCGAAATATTTATCGCGATTTTTGACATATCGGTACATAACCAAAAAACAGTCGGGCAAGAAGCGTGCGTGCGACTATAACCTAGCTTTTCAACATGAAAAAGTGAGTCTGCGGAGCAGGAATAAGATTCGGTAATACAAAACGTTTTCTCCTGCGACAGAGTCGTCATTAAAAAGCGCGAAAGGCAAGAAAGAAGAATTACAATTTGTTCCACAGGGATTTCGTGAAAACTTGAAAAATCACGCACTCGAGTCGTGCGATTTTTCGTCTCACGACCGTTTTGGGGGGCAAGCGTATGAAAAACAATCCTGATAGACAAATCTCGTTATTAACATTCTCAATTCCATGCAAATTGCAATTTAACCGTTAAATATGGACATTTGTTCGATATTTTTGAAACTTCGACGAGCAACGATGTTTCATTAATCATTCTATTGGCTCTGTTTTCGCTCAATTCGACAGATGATAAATCGTTGCCTTTTTTCCCAACAGTGACACTGAATCCGGGATTCAAACAAACTGACAGAAGAAGGATCCTGCAATGCTGAAAATTTCCCATCCGAAATATCCACAATCTCTCAATCCTGAAACGCGTGCCAACGAAAACTCCTGAGCGAACCTGAATCCAAGTTGTAACGAATCTTCGAGCCAGGGACCGAGCAAACAAATCTGGAAAGTTATGTAACAAACGTTACTCATTGTTTTTTCACGTAATTTCGCAAGTCAAAGCTACAATTCGCGATTAAAAAAAAAAAAGGTTTTCGAAAAACATCGCGACGCGACTTTGATTCAAAACGAGTTTATTTGAATCGCGTCAACTGGTTTCTCGGGCGCGTGTCGGACTCCGGGTCGATCTACAACCCAGAAGCTGTTCCATCCGCGTTTCGATCCTGACGCGACAACGACAACGCGAAAATTCCGTCGCGTCAAGTCGCGAACGCAAACACGACCGAGAGAGCACGAGGAATAAGATAAAAAGTATCGTAACGCGACTTTATTCCACAACGAGTTCGTTTGACCTTGAAAAATTGTTTTCTCGGGCGCGTGTCGGACTCCGAGTCGATCTACAACCCAGAAGCTGTTCCATCCGCGTTTCGATCCCGACGCGACAGCGACAACGCGAAAATTCCGTCGCGTCAAGTCGCAAACGCAAACACGACCGAGAGGAGCACGAGGAATAAGACAAAAAATATCGTAACGCGACTTTATCTTACAACGAGTTCGTTTGACCTTGAAAAATTGTTTTCTCGCGCGCGTGTCGGACTCCGAGTCGATCTACAACAACTCTGAAGCTGTTCTATCCGTCATTCAATGTCAACGTGACAGCCGTGCTATCGAACCGTTTCTGGAGCGAAAATTCCGTCGTGTCAAGTCGTAAACGCAAACGCGAACGAAAGTGCACGGGAAATATTGTTATTCGGGGAAGAAAAGTCGAAATATTTATCGCGATTTTTGACATATCGGCACATAACCAAAAAACGGTCGGGCATGAAGCGTGCGTGCGACTATAACCTAGCTTTTCGACATGAAAAAGTGAGTCTGCGGAGCAGGAATAACATTCGGTAATACAAAACGTTTTTTCCAGCGACAGAGTCGTCATTAAAAAGCGCGAAAGGCAAGAAAGAAGAATTACAATTTGTTCCACAGGGATTTCGTGAAAACTTGAAAAATTACGCACTCGAGTCGTGCGATTTTTCGTCTCACGACCGTTTTGGGGGGCAAGCGTATGCAAAACAATCCTGATAGACAAATCTCGTTATTAACATTCTCAATTCCATGCAAATTGCAATTTGACCGTTAAATATGGACATTTGTTCGATATTTTTGAAACTTCGACGAGCAACGATGTTTCATTAATTATTCTATTGGCTTCGTTTTCGCTAATTCGACAGATGATAAATCGTTGCCTTTTTTTCCAACAGTGACACTGAATCTGGGATTCAAACAAACTGACAGAAACAGGATCCTGCAATGCTGAAAATTTCCCATCCGAAATATCCACAATCTCTCAATCCTGGAACGCGTGCCAACGAAAACTCCTGAGCGAACCTGAATCCAGTTGTAACGAATCTTCGAGCCAGGGACCGAGCAAACAAATCTGGAAAGTTATGTAACGAACGTTACTCATAGTTTTTTCACGTAATTTCGCAAGTCAAAGCTACAATTCGCGATTGAAAAAAAAAAAAGGTTTTCGAAAAACATCGCGAGGCGACTTTGATTCAAAACGAGTTTATTTGAATCGCGTCAACTGGTTTCTCGGGTGCGTGTCGGACTCCGGGTCGATCTACAACCCAGAAGCTGTTCCATCCGCGTTTCGATCCTGACGCGACAACGACAACGCGAAAATTCCGTCGCGTCAAGTCGCGAACGCAAACACGACCGAGAGAGCACGAGGAATAAGATAAAAAATATCGTAACGCGACTTTATTCCACAACGAGTTCGTTTGACCTTGAAAAATTGTTTTCTCGGGCGCGTGTCGGACTCCGAGTCGATCTACAACCCAGAAGCTGTTCCATCCGCGTTTCGATCCCGACGCGACAGCGACAACGCGAAAATTCCGTCGCGTCAAGTCGCAAACGCAAACACGACCGAGAGGAGCACGAGGAATAAGACAAAAAATATCGTAACGCGACTTTATCTTACAACGAGTTCGTTTGACCTTGAAAAATTGTTTTCTCGCGCGCGTGTCGGACTCCGAGTCGATCTACAACCCAGAAGCTGTTCCATCCGCGTTTCGATCCTGACGCGACAGCGACAACGCGAAAATTCCGTCGCGTCAAGTCGCAAACGCAAACACGACCGAGAGAGCACGAGGAATAAGATAAAAAATATCGTAACGCGACTTTATCTTACAACGAGTTCGTTTGACCTTGAAAAATTGTTTTCTCGCGCGCGTGTCGGACTCCGAGTCGATCTACAACAACTCTGAAGCTGTTCCATCCGTCATTCAATGTCAACGTGACAGCCGTGCTATCGAACCGTTTCTGGAGCGAAAATTTCGTCGTGTCAAGTCGTAAACGCAAACGCGAACGAAAGTGAACGAGAAATCAAGAGACTCGGCAGAGTCTCGGGACAAGTACATTTGACAGCGTCGTCTGCTGGCCCGAGACTCACTCGAGTATATTATCTCTAAGAAAAGCGATTTCGCCGGTGGGGGTGGACACTTTCTTGAATTACGAAGCTCAGGGGTAATTTCATGATCTGAAATTTGAACTGAAGACTAATTACGTTATCCCCCCTCGATTGAGCCATAAATCAACCCGATTGATGCCGTAATTGCTGAGAAAAAACTTTGCACGGGCAAAATTATGCGCTGATCGAAGTGTGCGTGCGTGTATGTATACGACACAGAGAAAGGGCTCAATGTTCCTATCGTGTTTCTGATTGGTCGTGACTGACGTTATATCCAGCTGTTCCCATCCGAGGAACACCTGTTGGTTGCCAGTTCACGAATACATCTTTATACATGTGTCGTTCAATTTCACGGTGATAAATATAGAAACATTCGAAAGTCAGATTGTCAAAATTAGAAAATCATAACCTAAAATTCCGCTAGCAATCGTGTATATTTTGACGGCCGATATTGACGCGAGTGTGAGAGAGATAGCTGGAACGGGTTGACATTTTTTGCCGACTTTGCGATGAATAATGTGCTAAAAGCTCTGACAGCTCGCCATAACCTCACTAATGCTAATTTGCAGGCAGCATTAACGACATGCTCCATTGACAGGAAAATATGCTTCAGGAATGAATATGCTTCACAACCATTGCCCTATTCCTAAGCCCACAATTTTATTCATTTACAGCACATCTGACATCGCCGCTGGCATATTATATTGATTGCGGAGCGACAATAACTCTCAGCGGTATAAAAAACGTGTCGCTGAGCCACATGAAAATCTTTCCGCTGAGCGACGTGTAATACTTATCGCTGCCAGCTATCCGGAAGCTCGAGATATAACTCTCAGTGGCATAAAAATTTTGTCGCTGAGCCACATGAAAATTTTGTCGCTGCGAGTTATCCGGAAGCTTTGGAAATCTCGCAGCGACAAGTTTTGCTTCGAAAGGAACCAATTATTGTGGAGCATAACTAACATCGCCGCTGGCATATTATATTGATTGCGGAGCGACAATAACTCTCAGCGATATAAAAATCTTGTCGCTGAGCCACATGAAAATCTTTCCGCTGAGCCACGTGCTGCCGGAAGCTCGAGATATAACTCTCAGTGGCATAAAAATCTTGTCGCTGAGCCACATGAAAATTTTGTCGCTGAGAGTTATTCGGAAGCTTTGGATATCTCGCAGCGACAAGTTTTGCTTCGAAAGGAACCAATTATTGTAGAGCATAACTAACATCGCCGCTGGCATATTATATTGATTGCGGAGCGACAATAACTCTCAGCGACATAAAAATCTTGTCGCTGAGCCACATGAAAATTTTGTCGCTGCGAGTTATCCGGAAGCTTTGGATATCTCTCAGCGACAAGTTTTGCTTCGAAAGGAACCAATTATTGTATAGCATAACTAACATCGCCGCTGGCGGTAGATCAATCGCAAAGCGACAATAACTCTCAGCGACATGAAAATCTTGTCGCTGAGCAACATAAAAATCTTGTCGCCGAGCCACATGAAAATCTTTCCGCTGAGCCCCATGAAATTCTTATCGCTGCCAGCTATCCGGTATCCGGGAGCTCCAGATAACTCTCAGTGGCATGAAAATATAAATTCTTCGCGACAAATTCATGTTAAAATATTGATTTTTTGCAACTCGTGATCAAAAGTTGAAAATTGCATTCCCGCGATAAATTGAGACTTTGGCACGTGTTTTATCTTCTTTTCAGCCTATCAAACTGAGTGGCTGGAAAAAAATGCATAATTTATGCGATTTTTACTCGGAGAAGAGCGATTTTCGTTTGAAAATTGACGAAAAATCGTCATTTTCAAGCAAAAATCATGCTCGTGAGCAAAAAATCATATCTCGATGAAAAATCGAGATAGCGACATGACTCTGAGCTTAAATTAAGCTCCACAGAGTATATTTGAAGGAAAAAAATCAGCAGTCCATTCTCATGGAGCCAAAAATATAAATTCTTCGCGACAAATTCATGTTAAAACTCTGATTTTTTCCAACTCGTGATCAAAAGTTGAAAATTGCATTCCCGCGATAAATTGAGACTTTGGCACGTGTTTTCTCTTCTTTTCAGCGTATCAAACTGAGTGGCTAGAAAAAAAATGCATTACTTATGCGATTTTTACTCGGAGAACAGCGATTTTCGTTTGAAAATTGACAAAAAATCGTCATTTTCAAGCAAAAATCATGCTCGTGAGCAAAAAATCATATCTCGATGAAAAATCGAGATAGCGACATGACTCTGAGCTTAAATTGAGCTCTACAGAGTATATTTGAAGGAAAAAAATCAGCAGTCCATTCTCATGGAGCCGAAAATATAAATTCTTCGCGACAAATTCATGTTAAAACTCTGATTCTTTCCAACTCGTGATCAAAAGTTGAAAATTGCATTCCCGCGATAAATTGAGACTTTGGCACGTGTTTTCTCTTCTTTTCAGCGTATCAAACTGAGTGGCTGGAAAAAAAATCCATAATTTATGCGATTTTTACTCAGAGAAGAGCGATTTTCGTTTGAAAATTGTCGAAAAATCGACATTTTCAAGCAAAAATCATGCTCGTGAGAAAAAAATCATATCTCGATGAAAAATTGAGATAGAGACATGATTCTGGGCTTAAATTGAGCTCCACAGAGTATATTTGAAGGAAAAAAATCAGCAGTCCATTCTCATGGAACCAAGCAGAAAAATTCTTGGTAACAAACTCATGTTAAAACTCTGATTTTTTCCAACTCGTGATCAAAAATCGAAAATTGCATTCACGCGGTAAATTGAGACTTTGGCGCGTGTTTTCTCTTATTTTCAGCGTATCAAATTGAGTGGCTGGAAAAAAAATGCATAATTTATGCGATTTTTACTCGGAGAAGAGCGATTTTCGTTTGAAAATTGACGAAAAATCGTCATTTTCAAGCAAAAATCATGCTCGTGAGCAAAAAATCATATCTCGATGAAAAATCGAGATACAGATATGACTCTGGGCTTAGATTGAGCTCCACAGAGTATATTTGAAGGAAAAAATCAATAGTCCATTCTCATGGAGCCAAGCAGAAAAATACTTGGCAACGAATTCATGTTAAAACTCCGATTTTTTCCAACTTAAGGTCGAAAATCGAAAATTGCATTGACGCGGTAAATTGAGACTTTGGCGCGTGTTTTCTCTCCTTTTCAGCGTATCAAACTGAAAGGCTGGAAAAAAAGTCATAATTTATACGATTTTCACTCGGAGAAAAGCGATTTTCGTTTGAAAATTGTTGAAAAATCGTCATTTCCAAGCAAAAATCATAGTTATGGGCAAAAAATCATATCTCGGTGGAAAATTGAGATAGAGACATGACTTTGGGCTCAAATTAAGCTCCAAAGAGTAAATTTCTGGGAAAAAAAATCAGCAATTTATTCCCATAAAGCCAACTAAATAAAATCTTCACTCTCAAGTCATGTAAAAATGACGTTTTTTTTCTAAGCTGATGGTGAAAATGCAAAAATATCATTCTCGAGAAAATATAAGATTATGGCACGCGTTCACGTTTCCTTTCAGCTTAGCAAACCATGTGGACGAAAAAAAAACATGATTTCACCGTCCTTGCTCGGAGAAGAGCGATTTTCGTTTGAAAATTAATGAAAAATCGTCATTTTCGAGCAAAAATGATGGAAATGGGCAAAAAATCATATTTCGGTGAAAAATTGAGACAGAGACATGATTCTTGGCTTAAAACGAGCTCCACAGAGTACACTTCTAGGGAAAAATCAGCAAATTATTCCCACCGGACTGAAAAATTGGAGACTTCCAATCAGAAAAAAGAAGTGATATCCTAGCCAAAAATCCCCTCACGGGGAAAAAAGCCTGGACAAGTCCATTTGTTCGTGACCCCCGTTTCCAATCGTTTTCACCGACGAATCCGACCCCCTTAAAAAAGAATTGAAATAAAATGAATAATAGAAAAAAACCCTCGGAAAAAATGGCTCCTAAAGAAATGGACAAAAACCCCAAAAAAAAATCAAAACAATTGAAAAAAATACAATGAATGTAAAAATGGTAAAAAAAAAATTGATTATTTTCGCTCAGCACGAAAAATTCTTGATATCCATGAAAGGACAAGTATTCCATTGATGGCTGAAAATCAATTAACAAGAAAAAGGGAAAAGTTCCGAAAAAACACGGCACAAAAAAAGAAACCCCTAAATACACAATAGCGAATCGACAGAAAAACTTGCGCGACGTGATGGAAAACTAAAGTTTGCCATCGCATGTTGAGCAGTTGAGCGGATGCGCACAGAGTACTTGTCCGGCCCGAAATTTTTTTATTAGAAGTGCTCATAGGTTTTGAACTTGACATAACGTAATTGTTTAGTCTCAGAAAGCTTTTTAGAAAAGACACGTGAATGGTCGGTGTAAATCTCGAGTCAATCAAGGTTCTTTCCAAAACCGATTTACATTTCAAGTGAATAACACAAAAAATTGCTAGGAGTGCATTTTTTTCCGATGCATTACGGGTCATTGAATTTAACTAGCTGCACCTTAATTATTCATTAGTTGTATTTTTTCTATGTATCCATACTCGTGTAAAATGTTGCACAAATAATTCATTTATTAATGGCTGTGGCTATTCGTCCGGATATTTCATACACTAAAAAGCATGGTCGGACGAATAAGCAACCCTTAATCGTACGGATAAAGCGGAAATCATTGGATAAAGCGTGTCCGGACGAATATTATTCGTCCGGCTATCCGGACGACTAGCCACTGCGTTTCTCTTAAATAATTGTATATCAAATCGAGAGAAAACTTCGAATTTGTACCAATGCATTTGAATGTATAAAGTTCAGTGATGTTTGTAAAACGCCCATCATTTTTCTCATGAATACAACCGATTTGTTCTATCTATCTAAAAATAGCGGAAGCTAATACAAAAATTTTCGGGCCGGACAAGTACTCTGTGCGCATCCGCTCAACTGCTCAACATGCGATGGCAAACTTTAGTTTTCCATCACGTCGCGCAAGTTTTTCTGTCGATTCGCTATTGTGTATTTAGGGGTTTCTTTTTTTGTGCCGTGTTTTTTTGGAACTTTTCCCTTTTTCTTGTTAATTGATTTTCAGCCATCAATGGAATACTTGTCCTTTCATGGATATCAAGAATTTTTCGTGCTGAGCGAAAATAATCAATTTTTTTTTTACCATTTTTACATTCATTGTATTTTTTTCAATTGTTTTGATTTTTTTTGGGGTTTTTGTCCATTTCTTTAGGAGCCATTTTTTCCGAGGGTTTTTTTCTATTATTCATTTTATTTCAATTCTTTTTTAAGGGGGTCGGATTCGTCGGTGAAAACGATTGGAAACGGGGGTCACGAACAAATGGACTTGTCCAGGCTTTTTTCCCCGTGAGGGGATTTTTGGCTAGGTATTGTTATTCGGGGAAGAAAAGTCGAAATATTTATCGCGATTTTTGACATATCGGCACATAACCAAAAAACGGTCGGGCAAGAAGCGTGCGTGCGACTATAACCTAGCTTTTCAACATGAAAAAGTGAGTCTGCGGAGCAGGAATAACATTCGGTAATACAAAACGTTTTTTCCAGCGACAGAGTCGTCATTAAAAAGCGCGAAAGGCAAGAAAGAAGAATTACAATTTGTTCCACAGGGATTTCGTGAAAACTTGAAATATTACGCACTCGAGTCGTGCGATTTTTCGTCTCACGACCGTTTTGGGGGGCAAGCGTATGCAAAACAATCCTGATAGACAAATCTCGTTATTAACATTCTCAATTCCATGCAAATTGCAATTTAACCGTTAAATATGGACATTTGTTCGATATTTTTGAAACTTCGACGAGCAACGATGTTTCATTAATTATTCTATTGGCTCCGTTTTCGCTCAATTCGACAGATGATAAATCGTTGCCTTTTTTCCCAACAGTGACACTGAATCTGGGATTCAAACAAACTGACAGAAACAGGATCCTGCAATGCTGAAAATTTCCCATCCGAAATATCCACAATCTCTCTATCCTGGAACGCGTGCCAACGAAAACTCCTGAGCGAACCTGAATCCAAGTTGTAACGAATCTTCGAGCCAGGGACCGAGCAAACAAATCTGGAAAGTTATGTAACAAACGTTACTCATTGTTTTTTCACGTAATTTCGCAAGTCAAAGCTACAATTCGCGATTAAAAAAAAAAAGGTTTTCGAAAAACATCGCGACGCGACTTTGATTTAAAACGAGTTTATTTGAATCGCGTCAACTGGTTTCTCGGGCGCGTGTCGGACTCCGGGTCGATCATCTACAACCCAGAAGCTGTTCCATCCGCGTTTCGATCCCGACGCGACAGCGACAACGCGAAAATTCCGTCGCTTCAAGTCGCAAACGCAAACACGACCGAGAGAGCACGAGGAATAATATAAAAAATATCGTAACGCGACTTTATCTTACAACGAGTCCGTTTGACCTTGAAAAACTGTTTTCTCGCGCGCGTATCGGACTCCGAGTCGATCTACAATACCTCTGAATCTGTTCCATCCGTGATTCAATGTCAACGTTTCAGCCGTGCTATCGAACCATCTCTGGAGCGAAAATTCCGTCGTGTCAAGTCGTAGACGCAACCGCGAAAGAAAGTGAACGGGAAATATTGTTGTTCGGGGAAGAAAATTCGAAATATTTATCGTGATTTTCGACATATCGGTACATAACCAAAAAACGGTCGGGCAAGAAGCGTGCGTGCGACTATAACCTAGCTTTTCAACATGAAAAAGCGATTCTGCGAAGCAGCAATAAGATTCAGTAATATTAATCGTTTTTTCGAGCGACAAAGTCGTCAATAAAAAAGCGCGAAAGGCAAGAATGAAGAATTACAATTTGTTCCACAGGGATTTCGTGAAAACTTGAAAAATTACGCACTCGAGTCGTGCGATTTTTCGTCTCACGACCGTTTTGGGGGGCAAATATATGCAAAACAATCCTGATAGACAAATCGTTGTTACCATTTCCGATTCCATGCAAATTGCAATTGAACCGTTTATTATGGACATTTGTTTAATATTTTTGAAACTTTGACAAGCAACGACGTTCCAATAATCATTCTATTGGCTCCGTTTCCGCTCAATTCAACAGATAATAAATCCTTGCCTCTTTTCCCAACAGTGACACTGAATCCGGGATTCAAACAAACTGACAGAAAAGGATCCTGCAATGCTGAAAATTTCCCATTCAAAATATCCACAATCTCTCAATCCTGGAACGCGTGCCAACGAAAACTCCTGAGCGAACCTGAATCCAAGTTGCAACGAATCTTCGAGCCAGGGACCGTGCAAAAAATCTGGAAAGTTATGTAACGAACGTTACTTATTGTTCTTTCACGTAATTTTTCTCGATTCCATTCAAATTGCAATTCATCCGTTTAATATGGACGTTCGATCAGTATTGCTGAATTTTCGACGAAACAACGTTCCAAAATTCATTCTATCGGCTCCGTTTTCGGTCAATTCGACAGATAATAAATCGTTTCCATTTTTCCCAACAGCGACACTGAATCCGGGATTCAATCATACTGACAGGATCCTGCAATGCGGAAAAATCCCCATCCAAAATGTCCAGAATCTCTTAATCCGGATCCCGTGCCACCGAAAACTCCAATTTGCCCCGACATTTGCTCCGTATCGCATGTTCAAGCCCGAAAAAAAAACAACATCATTCCTTCAAGAGAAAATTATCCAATATTATTATCCAAATTATCCAATATTATACATTGACATGAAAACAAAAAAAAAAATTTCACCGTCACAAAGCTTCCTCTACAAACCATTTATCCCTGTATACATTTATTGTACAATAAACATGTTATAATTGTAACAAAATCATAAATTTTCGATTAAAAAAAATTCTTTGTCCATGATTTATCTTGTTTCCGACGATTCATATTGAAGAAGAGGTTCTATCGTTTCTCATGGGCTAGATAAAATTCCAAGTTTGATTGTTCAAAGTTCGGATGAGCCTGCTCATTAACCATAATAACCAACAGCGAGTAAAGTTTGAGAAAGTTTGACCGTCTCGAAAACGAGTTATTTGCCGTAAAACATCGCTTTTTTTCGCAACTTTTCATGAGAACTCGTGTTAAAGTTGAGAATTCAAACTCTGAATATCTCGATGATAACGAAACCCCTGTCGACATCTGGATGTGACGGGCTGAATTGCGAGTGTATTATTTCCTCCAGCAGTGTTCCTTGTCAAATTTTAACCTCGCTTTTTTGCTGAAATATTTTTTCATTCGACAGATTCCCGTTGAAATGGTTCTGGCTCAAATGTTTTGCGCCCGAAACGATTTTGTCTGAAATGGTTCTTGGCCCAAACGGTTTTGACTGAAAAAATTTTTGGCCCGAACTATTTTGACTGAAACAGTTTTTGGCCCAAATGGTTCTGCCTGAAATGGTTTCCTCTCGCAACGTTTTTCGCTTCAACTTCTCCGCTGACGTGAGTTTTAATTCACCAGCATTCTATCACGGCGACATCTCTTGACGATGCACTTAACTATACGATTCCATTTCGTTCTTGTTATTTTTTGGCCGAAACGTTATTAGGCAAAAACTGGACGGGCTCAAATGCTACCCTACCATTTATACATCGACAAATTTATTTACTCTCACCACGGAAACGGCAAACGCATTTCGTCATTTTCGAAAAATTATAGCTGTTAACGTGTCAAAACGTTTCAAGACATAGCAAGGACGTTTGCCAAAATAAAAGAGACGAATATCCCTCTGGAATTTACGGCACGACTTTATAGGGATATCATTGAATTCGGCATATTTATACATCGACAAATTTATTTACTCTCACCACGGAAACGGCAAACGCATTTCGTTATTTTCGAAAATTTATAGCTGTTAACATGTCAAAACGTTTCAAGACATAGCAAGAACATTTGCCAAAATAAGAGAGACGAATAACCCTCTGTGTTCGGGAATTATCATTCCCTCGAGACGGGAATTCGGGAGCTTGAACGGCGCGGCATCGATCGAGAGTACACGGGCGACGAACGACGGCGCCACGTGACGGGACGCGCTCGTTGCGGTTAACTGCACATGCGCGCCTTTATCGATATTCTTCGTTCTCGGTCGATTGCCTCGAGCGCTCAATCAGTTAAGATCAAGATATAGCGGCGCGACCACGTGTCTCGAATTATTACTATTTTCTTTCCTTTCCTATCGGGTCTTTTACATCACGGGTTTCCACAAATTTATACGGGAATTAAACATATCGGGTTCACGTAATTATTGAGTCGTCAATTACGTGCGGGTCATAATTAATTGCTTTACAAGGGCCTTGTGAGATTTACGCCCTCACGAGTGCCGGCTTGCGAGCACGCGGTCGTCGCCATTTTTCTACTTCGGGAAACGAGACACACGGGCCACTCGGGCTTGTTTCTTCAGGGTTTTTCACTGTCGGGTTTATTGTACATTAACTACTGTGATAATTTATAATAAAGACCATTTTTACACATTTTCTCCGTCTCGCCCACGCGTTTAATTATTTTTGCCACCAACACCAGATCACGCACAAAACACTCTGGAATTTACGACACCAAATAACTATAGATGTGTCAAAACAAAGCAAGGACATTTACGAAAAGAAGGGATCAATAACTCCCTGCAAATTACCATACAGCTTTATACGGATCATATAATTGAAATCTGAATATTTATATATCGACAAGTTCATTCACTCTCATCACGGAAACGATAAAGGTATTCTATCATTTCTCAGCTTTAATTTTTTATTGAACACGAATCAAAGGTCAAAATGTTCAATAAAATCTAATAGATATATGAAATATTTCAAAATTGTTACAGCAACAAGTAACAGAGAAAAAATTTCCGCTGATTTACAACGACTCTCCCAAAAAAATGGTTGAAGAAAGTTTGTTTATCGACGGGAAAATTATTCCCCAAACTGTTGTTTGTATTGAAGGAGATGGAGCCTGCTTATTTAAAGCTTTATCTTTTTTGATGTACGAAACACAAGCAATGGCTGATGACGTACGTAGACGGATTGTAATGTATGTTGTAGACAACTGGATAGAATTTTGTATTATGTCATGCGATGAAAGGGGAGATAACTATTCCACATCAATTGATTATCAAAATCAAATGATGAAAACTTCAACATTCGGAGGTTTGTGTGAGTTTGAAGCCGCGGGGCGAATATACCCGTATGTTTTCGAAGTCTATCGAAATGGCACGCTTTACATAAGAACAGGAACTGATGGTCGACCTGTAAAACGACTCAGATTTGTAGGAAGTCTTTCCAGTGGTCATTTTGATGCTTATTCTCCAGAATGTAAGTACACACTTCAGCAAAGTGAAACTTTAAATATGCCAAAAATTATTATAATCAAAAAACGAGGACTACAGATACCTATATCTTCGAGGTCTGAAACTGAGTTAATGTCTTCATCTAACAAAGATGCAGACAATGTTTTACCAATTCAAACCCATAAAAGAATTAAAAAACGCAGGGCTCGATACACAAATAACATCAGAAAAAAACAAATAAAGACATCTTCGAATAAAAACCCAACTGCGCATCAACAAGCAGTCGCTAAATTTCAAAAACTACATCCTGAAGTACACAGGCAAGCAGCCGCTGATTATCAGGCTTTACACCCTGAAGTACATAGGAAAGCAGCCGCTGATTATCAGGAATCACACCCTGAAGTACACAGGGGAGCTGCTGCCGATTTTCAGCACAGACATCTCGATAGACATAAAGATATTGAATCTCAATACCGGAAAAATAATGCAGAAAAAATATGGAAAGTCAAGATTTTATCAGGTTCAGCCTATGATTCTGAGTTATCCTATGAAAGTGATAGCACAGTTAGCTTGGGTAACATGAATCACGAATGTAAATGGTGTAATGCTTTAAAGTGGAAAGAAGAAACTTCTGGCATGTGTTGCAATGGTGGGAAAGTTTTTCTTAAAGCATTTGAACCTTTACCAGAACCACTGCATAGTTTGGTTATGAATCATAATCCCGAACACAACCATTTTTTAAGACATATCCGGCAATATAATAATTGCTTCCAAATGACATCATTTGGAGCTAATCAGATATCCGAAGGTGTGTATATGCCGACGTTTAAAGTACAAGGGCAAGTTTACCATCTGATTGGAAGTTTGTTGCCTGCGGACCAACAGAAAGCTCGATTTTTACAAATTCATTTTGTGGGAGAAGATGAAAGAGAAGCGAACTTAAGATGTTTAAACTATCCAGCTGTAGAGGAAAATTTGGTAAAGGGTCTTCAAAAAATGCTTCATGATGTGAACCCTTACATAAGAGACTTGAAAACAACTGTGCAAAAGATGCCACTTACAAGTGATTCATTCAAAGTTGTTATTACTGCTGAAAAAAGCAAATAGAAGGGCACAGAGGTCGCTATAACGCACCAACGGTTAATGAAGTTGCTTTAGTCATTGTAGGTCAACAATTTGATAAACGGGACATTATATTAGAAAGCCGTACCAGCACCCTGCGTCGCATTAGTGAAATTCATAGGTCATATGACGCTTTACAATATCCTTTGCTGTTTTGTCGTGGTGAAGATGGATACTGCATTAACTTGCCACAACGTGATCCCGAACGGAATGTTTCTTTAAAGAAGACAGTTTCGGCAGCAAGCTTTTACGCTTATCGCATAATGATTAGAAAAGGGGAGACTAATCATCTCATCTATTTCAGGTCACTTTTCAATCAGTTTTTGGTTGATATGTACGCCAAAATAGAAACTGAAAGACTTAACTTCATCAGAAACAATCAGTCGAAATTACGCTCAGAAAATTATGTTCATCTGAAGGATGCAGTAGGTAGGCAAGACGCTGATCCTGATAATCTTGGTCAAATGGTCGTTTTACCTTCTTCTTTTACCGGTGGGTACAGGTATATGCACGAACGTACTCAAGACGCTATGACATATGTGCGATGCTATGGCCGGCCTGACCTTTTTATTACTTTCACCTGTAATCCTCGCTGGGAAGACATTACGAAATATTTGCTACCTGGTCAAAATTCTCATGATCGCCATGATTTAATTGCTAGGGTATTTCATATGAAGGTTAAGACAATGATGAATCTGTTGACTAAAGGCAAAATATTTGGGGAAGGACGATGTTTCATGTATTCTGTAGAATGGCAAAAACGTGGCCTTCCACATATTCATATACTGTTATGGCTTATAAATCGAATTTCTACGAAAATTATTGACAAATACCTGATCCAAAAGTGGACCCATGAAGGCTAGAGGGAAGGAGACCGAACGGGCATAGGAGAATGATGAAAAGTTTGGACCCTGAAAGCGACGAAAAAGATATATGTTGGCGTAGTTCGAAATTCAGCCACCAGCGCGCTCGTGTTGTTAGGATAGGATATGAAGTATGGCATTAGAGATGCCATGAAGTGAGGAGTATTCGACTCGTTGTCGACCCATATGATCGACCCTCGGTCATTGCTCGAATAAAAACATATTGTCTACGCCCCAGTACATCACTTTTAACGGTGTTTAACGTCTTTAAAAGTTTAGTGAGCGATTTGTTCCACGTTTTCAACAAACAGGTGAGAAAATCGTTTTTTTTTTTTATAGTTCAAGCAACGTCGTTGAACAAAAATACTGACGCGCGACGACTTCGGACGAAAATGCATGGAAAAAATGCCAAGCTGTAAGATTTTGAAATGTAGGTGACATGATCACAGCGCAATCGATTTGTAAGCTAAGACTCAACAATTTTTTTTCGTCTGTACTCAAGTCGAGTATTTTATACCAATCGTGAGATGAAAAACAGTTTCGAATCGAATAAATAAAACAACGAGAAAATAATATCGTAGATTTCATGAAAAAGTCGCCCAGTTGCCATATTTTTTATTTCAATGCGTCCACTTCAATTTTGGTATTTGATCCATCCTGTTCAAATTTTATTTATTTTCAGCGTATTATTTTCGATCTTAAATTTATTTTCATTTTAAAATTCCCTGTTACTATGCGCGATGATAGCCTCGTCTCTTCGTGAGGGATTATGACGTATGTACGCAAAAACAAGCGCGGTTTCGTACTCCCGAATTCCCCTTCGGCCCTCGCGATCCTCGGACTAGGAAATACGCGCGTTCTTACCGAAAATTTCAGTAATCCTCCGAGCATCGACAAGCGAAGTTTAACGCGCGACTCGATCTCGTATTTCGTCCTCAATACGAAAATTAATTTAATTTCAAACTCGCAACTTGGGCTGTCGCCAAGTTGCGCTCAAGCAAAATCTCGCGTAACCCGCGAACGCGTCCGCCGTGTGATCCACGTCGACGATTTAATAAACACAATTTTTACTTAAACGCAAAATACTCCAGTGTTCAATTTATCTACGCGATCTACCCTTTCCCTCATCCTCCAAAGTTACCCACGTGTTGAACCGGTGCAAAAATAATATTAAATATCTGGTCCCACGTTTATCGAAGGACGTGCGCGATCACATCCAATAGCGTTATTTTGATTTTGGATTACGAAAGTTTCCTGTTTATTTCTTCAATGCCTTTCGTTAATGTACCAGAAGAATGTACAGAGAATTCGGACGTGTTTTACATATAGAATGAAACATATGATACATATGATTCAAATATCTGGCCTAAAATGTTTTTCACCGACAAAAAATCCGATCCAGTTTTCGCCCTCTCAATTTACTAAACAATTTGGTAAAACTCGTCGCTAATTTTCGTATCCAAAGAGCTTCGTGCTCAGGGCTGTAGAAAAAAATGTTGGATAAAAAAGTTTCAAGTTGAAATGTAAAAAAGTTAAAATTTACATTGTTATTTCAAATCAAAAGTCTTACCTCCGTCGTCACAAGACTTTCAACTTCTCAATTTTCAAATCGCACAATCGCTTATTCTCCAAATGAGAGGAATACTTAACGAAATCGAGCTATTCAGTTCCAGCTGTTACGAACTTTCATTTATTAATTTATGAATTAATATTCTATTGCTACAATAATTTAAGAACATGGTTTTTTTTGTATCTTACGAACAATTGATTGTCACCATTGAATTAAAAAAAAAAAAATTAGTTCTAACAGGAATCGAACGCTGAACCTTCAAAACGAAATCAAAGCTTTGTACCATTCGGCCAAATCGCTCTTGTAGGTAATAAGGCGGAAAATGGTAAATGCTTATCAGGGCCGCTCGATTTCAGGCTCGTTTAATCGAATAGAGTACCGTAATTATTCGTATAACTGTCTGTCTGAATTCTTCGGGAATAGTCTAGCGATATTTTTTGTATGTGGAAAAATAAGGAATAAGTTCGTTTCATGTCCCGTTGCGCGCCAGTTTCATTCCTTTAGCCGATGTAAGAAAGTAAGAAAACAACAAAAAAATGTTTGTGTAAAATAATAGTGTTAATCGTGTTGTGTAAAATAATGTTATTTTGCGTTTGTTCAAAAATTCCTCAGATATTTTTCTCGCTGTGTCTCTTCTAAGCGCAACGAAATACCACTTAATTTAGGGGGAAATCTCATCTAGCAACTCCCTACCCCCTCTACCAGTGCTCTCGACAATACGCTTCGCTCTCTCTTTTCTCAGTCCTTCTCTGTCATCCTATACTAGCGACAGCAGCGCCACCACATAGCTATATCTTTTTCGTCGCTTTCAGGGTCCACGAACATAGTACAGCGTTCGGTCTCCTTCCCTCTAGCCTTCATGAGTGGACCCAAAATTGTACGAAATGGTAAAATCTAATATGGTACATGGACCTTGTGGAGATTTTGATTACCAATCACCTTGCATGAAAAATAACCAATGCAGTAAAAGATTTCCAAAACAACTAATTAATGAAACCCAAACTGGCGAGGACGGTTATCCATAATACAGAAGGCGTTGTCCAGACGATGGTGGCTTCACCGTAAATGTAAGAGACGTAATGCTGGATAACCGTTGGATAGTTCCTTATAATCCAGTTCTTTTGAGAACTTTTAACGCACATATAAATGTTGAATATTGCAATTCTGTAAAATCTATAAAATATGTTTGTAAATATATAAATAAAGGGTCTGACCAGGCTACTTCTGCAATAGAAAATAGAAAAGATGAAGTAAGGGCTTATGAAAATGGAAGGTATATAAGTAGCTCCGAAGCTGTATGGCGAATTTTCGGATTCCCGATTCATGAGCGTTTTCCCACAGTTTTTCACCTTGCCGTACATTTAGAAAATGGTCAAAGGGTGTATTTTACGAAAGAAAATCTTACCGATAAGGTGAACAATCCACCAACAACTACACTTATAGCTTTCTTTAAATTATGTCAAGTTGATGATTTTGCAAAAACTTTAATATATTCAGATGTACCTACATATTACATTTGGTATAAAAATACCAAGTTTAAAAGAAGGAAAATAGGATTTGACGTTGAAGGCTGGCCAGGTGTAAAAAAAGATCATGCTTTAGGTAGGGTTTACACGGTGCATCCTAATAATACGGAATGCTATTATCTACGTATGCTGCTTCATGAAGTACGAGGCCCAACTTCATTTAAATCATTAAAAACAGTAAATGGTTTAGAGCATCGTACTTTCCAATCTGCTTGCAAGGCTTTGGGTCTGCTTGAAGACGATCATCACTGGTGTGCAACATTGGAAGAAGCTGCACTTTGTCAATGACCATTCAAAATTAGAGAATTGTTTACAATAATGTTGATGTTTTGTCAATTATCTGACCCATTAAGCCTATGGGAAAAATTCAAAGAATATTTATCTGAAGATTTTAAATGGCAGATTCAGAGTCAGGTTGGATATGACATTGTACATTTTTCAGACGAAGTGTACAATAAATGCCTCTACGTTATTGAGGAAGCTGTCTTGACATTAGGTGGACATGCCCTCAAAGATTATGGCTTGCCACAGCCTAGCAGACCACAATATTTAGGAAACATACAATACTTAAATGAGACTAATTATGATGTTTCGGATTTGAATAGATTCGTGACTGAAAATGAGATTACATAACCACGGAACAGAAATTGGTGTACCATAAAATTATAAGCAGTGTAGAAGCAAACACAGGACGACTTTTTTTCAGACGCTCCCGGTGGTACCGGAAAAACCTATATTATTAACGTGCTTTTAGCAAAGGTAAGGAGCACGAAAAGCATTGCCTTAGCTGTTGCTTCTTCTGGAATCGCCGCTACGCTGCTACAAGGTGGTCGAACTGCCCATGCAACTTTCAAGTTGCCTCTGGATTTAACACATGCAGATACCACCATGTGCAACATATGCAAACAAAGCAATCTTGCAGAAGTATTAAAAAATGCAAAATTAATTGTTTGGGATGAAATTACAATGGCACACAAGGGAGGCGTTGAGGCTGTTAAGCGGACACTACAAGACATTCGTAATAACAAAAATTTAATGGATGGTGTGACAGTGCTATTAGCAGGAGATTTTCGACAAACTTTACCTGTGGTACCTAGAGGAACACGTGCTGATGAAATTGAAGCCTGTCTAAAAAGATCTGTTTTGTGGCCATCAATAGAAATTCTCAAACTTACAAAATATATGAGAGTATATCTAAATAGTGATATATCAGCCGGACAATTTTCAGATACTTTAATGAAAATAGGAAATGGTGATTGTCCATCAACAGATGATATGATTATGGTCCCGAATGAATTGTGCACGTTAGTGAGTACCGTGCAGGAATTAATAGATCACATTTATCCAGGAATATCACAAATACACAACAAACCAATTGAATGGTTTTGTGAACGGGCGATTTTGACTCCAAAAAACGATCAAGCTGCGTTTATTAACGACGTGTTACTAAAGTCATTTGATGGAGAAGAAATGATTTACAAGTCGATAGACACTGTATGTAACGTTGATGAAGCCGTAAATTATCCGGTAGAGTTTTTAAATTTGATTAATCCACCGGGTTTGCCTTACCATAAGCTCACTTTACGAAAGGGCTCGCCTGTAATGCTACTTCGAAATCTAAAACCACCGAAACTGTGCAATGTCACTAGGCTGCACGTCAGGGCCATGCATAAAAATTTAATTGAAGCCACGATTTTAAGTGGGTGTGCTAAAGGAGAGACAGTTTTTGTGCCACGTATTCCTTTAATACCCAATAACCTACCTTATGAATTTAAAAGATTACAATTTCCCCTCAAAGTATGCTTCGCAATGACAATAAACAAATCTCAGGGCCAAACTCTAAAATATGCTGGTGTAGATTTAAGAGAAAATTGTTTCTCTCATGGTCAATTTTACGTAGCTTGCTCACGCGTTAGTTCGCCGAAAGGCCTCGTGATATTGGTACCGTCAGAAAAAATAACAAAAAATATTGTTTATAAGGAAATTCGCTGAAAATCCATCAAATGTTTACATTCACAATGCGTAATAGAGTACACACTATTCCCTCAACACGTTCGATTCCTGGCAATAGCTACTCTGTAAGGCAAGTTTGAGAGCATAACTCACGATATAATTGTATGGGTTATGCTTTTAAACGATGAGGCCTAAGCTGGACTAGCTACCTACGTAGATGTGTGCTACGTAGAGAAAGGGGGTTTTAGTCGGTAGGGTCGCAAGACGAGTCCGACACTTGGGGAACTAGCTAGGACCCCAGTAGTGCGTAACTTGGCATTTCCCCTCTAGAAAAAAAAAATTACTGTCTACCATTTTTTTTTCACTTCCAGATTCGTAGAAAGTAGCTTTAAAATCAAATTAATAATAGATTCAATTTTATATTGTAAAACGCGAACCAAATCACGTGCGAAAACTTATGTGAAGAAATGAAAACGCATACCTTTACACAATACTACATAGGTCATATGGAAATCCATGTTGGATACTATTGTGTGCCCGGCGAAGCGGGCATCCCTTGGCTAGTATATCTATATATTGTAACGGAGATTTTCCCGGAAGGGTCCATGTCGTCCCTTCTCGGCTCACGCCGCCCCTCGCGTCGCCGAAGGCCACGGGAGCGGGCTGGGCGCCAGGCACACAGTGCCGCTGACTAACGCCGACTTTTTGTTCGCCCGCCCGCGACGATGAAATTTGGCCGGGAACGCTAGAAACGGCGCGACTGAGGCGGTCCGGCCCCTTAGCTCCATAGCTGAGATACTAAAGGGTGGAGGGGCTGATTCTTTGGGGAAGAGAGTAACAGCGGGATACCGCAAAACGAAACCAAATAAAATCACTCTAGACGATAGAAAATTGAAAGGTTAACAATGGTATTTATTTGGAGAATTAAACGGCATTTTTACAAGGCAATTGAAATATGAAATCAGGGCGGCTCTCGCCGGCCCGTTACAAAGAAAATCATAAAATCACGCGAACACTGCTAGGGAATAATGTCTCCGTCTGACGATGGACGGAATCGAGCAAAAGCAAAAGGTAACGTCCCTTGTACTGCCAGGCTGTATCGAAGGTAACTAACGTCGAACGTTGCTCTGACTGTAATCCAGCGGCTGACTCGCTTGTGACGCACCGGCCGCGAAGCACAGATGATACGTCATCAGGCTAACAGGCCGCCAGTCAAGGTAGCAGCTCAGAGACAACATCGAAAATCAAAAGATAATCGGCCCTAAATGCGAGGCAACGCGAGATCTCGAAAGGCAAAAGAAATGCCATGGTAGTCGCAGCAACACAAGGCAAAAGGTACGCATCGTCAGTCGGGACATGGTGACAAAGATCCCCGGTAGCACGAATTAATAAAACAGCGCAAAATTAGACTCGAAATAATCAACATGGCACAGCGAAATAATTCTTGAAACATATGACACGTGCAAAGTAAGATAAAGACGAAACCGAGCTCGGATCACCGAAATATCGACAAACACATTCGCGAACAATAGGCTCTACGCCTCGCCGTAGCGATCGAAGCTAAGGTACAGGAGCGAGAGAGATAGAACGAATACAAACGCGTGCGCGCTGGACGACTCGAGGCCACGCGCGACAAAGGAATTCTCCGAGCGACGACTCTAGCACAACGAAATAAAATATATTCGCGTTGCTCGAAGAATATTACAACAAAAGAAATACCGAGACTGCAATTAATTAATAAAAATGAATGAATCTTATTGATTGCAAGGGAACTCGAAAAAATTCTGATAGGGACTGATACGGAACTGATAGGGAACGAAATAATTTTAGACGCCATGGCTTGTCGACTCGCTTCGTTTATTCGGCCACAAAACGACTCGAATTTTCGAGAGAAAAGCCAGGGACGGATGGCTGGTCAAGCCCGCAAATGTCAACCCCTTTTCTTCTCGAACGCAAAAACCCCAACGAAATCATCTCCCGGAATGGCCGCCAATTTCCGCCATTTCGGAGATCGCAAAATTACAAATAAATGCCGAACAAAAGAGCCGATCAAAAGGAGAAATTTTCTAATTTCTCCTTTTGATCGGCTCTTTTGTTCGGCTCTTTTGTTCGGGCTCACTGAGAAACTCGTGGTCCAGGTGACGACAGCAACCAAGGCAGCAAAGGCAAAAGATAAAGACGGCAACGACAAGGCAACAAGGCAGCAAGGTAACGGAAGTCAAAAGAGAAGATGTCACCACTCCGGACAGGCACTTGACGAAGACTGATTTGTGAGGAATTCACAAATCTCGTTGTTTCCGATCCTCGCGCCATCCCCACCACTGCAACAGGTCTCTCGCGAGGCAGCGCTGGCGCGCTCTAGGCGCGAGCTAGGCTGTTGCCGGGCCACGTGATCTTCGCGGCCCTTTGAATTGCGCGCACCGCCAATTGCGAAATCGACGGTACGCGACTCGAAATAATTTTAACTCGCCTACGCCTTGCCGCTGACCGTCTCTCCTTCGACAATCGTCCCCTTGCGGTCGGCTGAGCCGTGCCTCGGGTACGCTTCCGCTGGGGATCCGGGCGGTGTTCATGACGGGACGAAGGGGAGGCCTCCCTCGCGGCTCGCTGGCCAAGCGAGTCGCGATGGGCCCACACGCCACGTTAGGCAAACAGCACCTCCGCCCCTGGTCTCTCGAAGCCCGCTCAGATGAGGCGCCGGGGCTGGCGGACCGTGGCACCCGAGGTTACAGCTGTGGACGTTGCAACTACTCGGTTGCATCGGCGAGGAGGCCACGGGGGGCATCATCGAATGTCCACAGGACTAGCGTGGTCCTCCGTACGTCCACCAGCAGCTGCGATGATGGCGGATAAGACGCCTGCCGGGGGCAAAAGCCTTGAGAGAAACGAGGCGGCAAATGAGAGGCAAAAGGCAAAAATGTTTTCCCTCGCGAGAACCCACGTCGGAGCGAGTGCACGAGAAACGCAACAGCACAAAAGGCAATGGCTCAAAAGGTAATATTGCGTCTCAGGTTTCTCGGTACTCTCCAGCCACTAAGGGGAATCTCAAACAATTGATAAAACTCGAAACTAATGGGTGATCTCGGTAGCTCGCGATAATTTCTTTAATTCGCGAAGGTATTTTGGTGATCGGCTGGTTCGTTAACAAATCAATCAAATGGCATCGTATAAAATAATAATAAAATAAGAATAAAAGGTTCTAATAATTACGACGCGTTGAGTCTCCGCAAATGCCCTGTCCGTTGAATCGATGAGTGGCGACCGAAAAATGGACCGAAAACCCGGTCCACTGGTCGACAGGGATTCGTGCGAGGGACGTAGCAAGAACGTAACAATATATACTGTAACGGAACGGCCTTATCCCTGGCTGGATTTCTAGTCCTAGAGAAATCTGCCAGAGGGCGAAGGCTGGAGTGCTCTCGCTTACGCGACGTATCCCCCGTGCGCCTACAAGGTCCATCACATTTCCTTATTCCATCTCCAATTCCTTACCAAAAATGTACACAAACATAAGATATTGGCAGCATTTATACGACAATCGTCGTATATTAGAGTCATGAGACGGGCTTTATCATTTTCATGCCCTCACCTGACGCGGTCTGGGTCCAGAGACTGACAGGGCTCTGTGTGATCTATTTAATCAAAATTTAGTTGGGCGCCAGCTAATTCAATCGACTTTAGCTTTAGTTAATTTTACTCGAAATTCCCAAGAATCAATTAATAATTTATCAATCGGACTCTTTCACTCACAGGCGGGGAAGGCTGCGGACCCGAAATATTATTTGCGAGAGAAATATGAGAAAGGACAGTTTCAAGGAAAGAAAGAACTTGACCAGTGTACTTACCTTTACTGCCATTCACTCGGTATATTCTCTCTTTCGACAATTTTGACGTTACACAATTTTACTGACAAATTTAACAAAATCACCAGATAAATTTGACAAATAAATAATTTGTTCGACAATGACAAACAGAGACTCTACAGACGGAGTCCCGGTACAAAGTTTTATAAATCTTTGACTATCGGTTTGATTACGAATTTTATTCTATATTTTGACCTTGCTATTCAAGGCGTCAAACTCGAGTAAGTGAGAAAAATCGATACTGAGACGTTTGGACGGCCTATCCCCTCCAAGTATCGATCCCCGTTCGACCGTTGATCGACGCGTAGTGCTACAAATTCGGCAATTACGCGCTTGCTCTAGGGCGACATCTCAAGCCCTTTACCAACGACAAATTCACGCTTCTATGACCGCGTGATTCGAAACGATTTTCCGCCAAATTGCCGATCAACTGACGACTGAGGACGTTCAGAACCGGCTTCCTGTCACAGTCAATAAAAGACTTTAATGATCCGGACGAAAGTATTCGTTCTTCAATGCTGAGTCAAGATATCTCCTCGGATCGCAAGGCGGGAAATTTGAAGGTGATAACCCATCCCGGGCAAGACTCGCCGGTCAGCGCACGAACCTGCACACTGACCTCTCCTACAGGAGAGAAGAGGATCTAAATAATCCTAAGTTTTGGCATTCGGTTCCGGACACCGAATGGCGAAACGTTTCAATACAGAATATTTTTTATTCAAAATTGAATCCAAAAAATTACTAACGACTAAGTTCACATTTTCAGTTTCTTTTCAGCAGTTGAAGTAGGGTTTCTTTGTTTGCATTGGGATAATCCCACTAATAATCTGCAACAACTTGCAGAATAAATTGCTTTTGATCCTCGTCGCGAGTCAATCTGTCATTGTAATCGGTTATCAGCTTAATTCCTCTTTCCATGACGTCATTGATAACGGTTAGATTTTTTTCAACTTCTAAACCGTGTTGATATTTGTTTTCGATGAACAAAATGACAAACGGTATTTTGTATCGCAAATGGATTTTACTCTTTCGCTCGACGAAAACATCGATTTCTTCGTAAACCCTGGATCGATCCAGAGACTCGGCAGAGTCTCGGGCCAAGTACATTCAACAGTGTTGTCTGCTGGCGCGAGACTCAGTCGAGTATATTATCTCTGAGAAAAGCGATTCGGCAGGTGGAGGTAAACACTTTCTTAAATTACAAAGCTCAGGGGTTATTTCATGATCTGAAATTTGAACTAGAGACTAATTACGTTATTCCCCCTCGTTTAACCCTTTCGCAGTGGGGTAAAAATGACATATTCGTGCCATTTTTGTTGTGGGAAAAAATTTTGATAGATTTTCTTTAAAGTATCAGTGTAAATGTTTTTGGAGTCGCCGACTTCGAATTTGACATCAAATTTCCAAAATTCAAAATGGCGGATCCAATATGGCGGACCCAAATTTGAAAAATGGTTTGATTTCGACGAAAGTGAGTACGTCACGGTTTCCGGAGTGGCTGAATTCGAATTTGAAATCAGGTTTTCAAAATTCAAAATGGCGGATCCAATATGGCGAACGCAAATTTGAAAAATCACTTTATCGTGACGAAAGTGCGTAACTTGTGGTTTCTGGGGTCACTGAATACGAAACTGAAATCGGGGTTTGTAAAGTCAAAATGGCGCATTCAATATGGCGGACGTAAATACGAAAAATGGTTTTATTTCGATGAAAGTGAGTACCTCATGGTTTTCGGGGTAGCTGAATGCAAACCTGAAATCTCTTTTCGAAAATTCTAAATGCCGTATTCGATATGGCCAACGCAAATACGAAAAATGGTTCGTTTCCGACGAAACGAAGTATCTTCCAATTTCCGAGGTCACTGAATTCGGAGCTGAAATCCGATTCCAATGATTCAAAATGGCAGGTCCATCTTCTTACACAAGAGGTTTTCAGTTCTGATACAATTGAGCTAATTCAAACTTGAGCACCTAAATGCGAGGAACAATCCAACACATTATAAAAACAATATGAATATTTAGCAAGATTTTTTATCTCGGATAGGCTCCCAGGTCGCAGAAATAAAGACACAACATTCATACTCGAAATAGACCTATTTCATTCGGCTTCACATGCGTATTTTCGCATTCAATCAGTTGTAGATTGATTATATCGCTACTCTTCATCACATACCCGAGTTCGCTGGCCCTTTGTCTCCACTCTAGGGTTTCTACAATGTTCCCGCTGGACCTGTGACACGCGGATCAAGGGTCTCGTCCTAGGTGTATCCACTATACACTCAAATCGCTCTCTTTTGACCCGAAGTTGACCTACGATCCGCATCGTCGTTCTCTAATATTCAACTCACCATTCCACATGTGGTCATCTTCGAAGGATTGAAAGAACAAATTTATTTTTCTCCGGAGTGTCAGATAGCGTAAGAATAGAATTTGCATTCTTTGAATAAGTAAGAAGAAGGAGTAAGAATATTGCACTGTGAGAAACGGTGTAATATTTGAAAGAACTGGCAATTTTTTTTTCACCACAATGTCGAAGACACGGTCAGTGTCTACTCGAAAACGAAAAATTCGTGATTTCCAAATAAATAGTTCTGATTCGGATACAGACATTTCTTCGGATATCGATAATTGGTTGTTGGGATGGGCAAGTGACAATGAAGCAGAAGAGATTGAGGAATCCAATAATGCGCCGCAGGAAAGTTCTCAAGGAAATATAGATTCTGACAATGAATCTAGTGTACCACTATTCGACCGTTTAGGCAAGTTCCGGAAAGATCTGACGTGGACTAAATTGTCGGAACAGTCACTATTTGAACCAATAGTTCATCCATTCAGTGATCCAAATGCAGGTGTGCAATCTAAAAGTGGTCTCAATAGATACAGCAGTCCAGCCGAAATTTTGAAAAAATTTCTTTCGGAAGATCTAATTGAGATGATTTGTTACGAGACAAATAAGTTTGCTGAAGAGAAAACAAATGCTTTGCGTCTTGCCAATAGACTGAAGCCAAAATCGCGGATTCTGAAGTACACGAAAGTAGACCCTGATGAAATGTATGCATTCCATGCATTAATTATTTTGAAGGGAATCATAAAAAAACCATCGATTGACATGTATTGGACAAAAGATAAAATGTTAGCGACACCCTTTTTCGCTACCGCGATGCCATACGATAGATTCCGTCAGCTGCTAACGCTACTACAGTTCTCCGAGAATGAGGATGACCCAACAGATAAGCTCAGAAAAATTCGTCCAGTTTGCGAATCTCTCGTTGAAAACTTCAAAGCTATTTATAGACCAGGGAAAGACATAAGCATTGACGAATCATTGATGGCGTGGAAAGGTCGACTAAATTTTAGACAGTGTAATCAAAATAAACGAGCTCGTTTTGGTATAAAGATATACAAAAATTGCGAGTCGAAAACTGGCTACGTTTATGATCTGAACGTATACACAGGTAAAGAACGTGAAAATCAAAGAACCCGTAAAGGAATAGGCATATCTGGCACCGTAGTAAAAAAATTACTTGGGGATCTCGCAGGTCAAGGCCGATCGCTTTATATTGATAACTAGCCTTGGGTACGCCCGCTTCGCTGGGCACACAATGGTCATATAGACCCCAATGAAAATGATTTTTTTAGTGGCTTAGGCTGTGCGTTGTCTGTCAGTCAGTCAGTCATGCAACAGTTATATATATAATAATGAGAAAAAAAATTTTTGATAAATTTTTTTTTGGTGGAGAACGAACAAAATCCGTTCTTGGTGAGCGTTTATCAAAGTAGAAGAGTATAGAAAAAGGAAAAAGAACAAATTGAATAAAAAAATTGAAAAAAAAATGAAACATAAAAAAATTTCGATAATTTTTTTTTTTTTGATAGAGAACGAACAAAATCCGTTCTTAGTGAGCGACTACGATGCGAGAGGAGTAACCGTCACAAATTTCGCGATCCTAACTTCATTGGTTTAGGCTGTGCGTTGTCTGTCAGTCAGTCAGTCAGTCAGTCAGTCAGTCAATCAGTCAGTCAGTCAGTCAGTCAGTCAGTCAGTCGGTCAGTCACGCAACACTTATATATATATAGTGTAACGGAGATTTTCCCGGAGGGGGTCCATCTCGCCCCTTCCCGGCTCGCATCATTCCTCGCGTCGCCCCGTGGCCGCGGAAGCGGACTGGGCGCCAGGCACGTCGTGCCGCCGACGAATGTCGGCTCTTTTATTCGCCCGCCCCCGTTGCACAAGTTGGGCCAGGGAACGCGAGGGAGGACACGACCGAGGCGGTCCGACTGCTCAGCTCCAACTGAGGTACTGAAAGGTAGAGGGGGGAATTCTTTTGGGGAGAGAGAGTAACGATAAGGGAATGAACGGGGTGAAATCAATTATGCGACCACAATAGAATTGAAAGTTAACAAACCGACTTTTATTGAGAAAAAGACAATCGGTGGCGTGAAGGAACGGATCGATGATTTACAACTCGGGGCGGCACAGCGCCGACCCGTTACAAAAGAATGATGACGAGGGTTGTTTAAGAAAATTACAATTGAACGAGGTAAAATCCGCGAGAGCTGAAGTCGCTCGCGTTCCGCGACCGACGATCTAACTCGGCCAGCCCGCAATCGCGAGGCGCGGCCGAGCAGGGCACGGTACCAGACAAAAGATAACGACCTCGGGGCGACTACCCGTCCGCGGCCGAACAGTCGATCTGTCGGGGCGCCCTGATAACAGGTAAGATCAAGGGAAGGCGCCGCCGACTCACGAACTGTAACGGCCCAGGTAAACGGAAGCGGATCGACCCGAAATCAACAGGTAATTCGTACGCGGGCCCAAGACCGTCAACCGGGAGGCGAGCCAACGCTCGCGGTTACAAGATAAAATTAACGGGAGATAAGAGAGTGGTGGGTTCGCCAAAACGATGCGCGTAGCGTCGCAGGGAATTCTAGGGAATAAATGAATAGGCAAAAGAGACGCGAACGCCACGGCAAGTCGCAAACGATACGTCAAGATAACGCGACAATCGAAATTCGTGCGCGGAAAAATAATACGGAAGGAAACAATCGTCGCAAACACGAAACGGAATTTACGTCGAAAGATCGCCAAAGGTAGTCAAGAAAATACAGTCACGAAGGCCGAAAAGATAAAGTCGGCAGCAATCGCGAGAAAAATACGAAACATAATAATATAATACAAGGGGAACCGAGACCGAATCACCGAACGCAACAACACGCGCCTCGACGCAGCGCGAGCGGCCCACGTGCGAGAGCGAAAGAGATAGAGCGAAAACAAACTCGCGCGGGCCGGCTTGATCGAGGCCACGCGCGACAAAGGAATTCCTTCGAGCGGCGACGAAAACGAAACTACAAGCGAAATAATATTTCGCCGCTCGGAGGAGTTTTATTACGAAATTTACCGACTCAGGTCGCGTTTCAATTAATAAAGGCAACAATAATTGCTACAGAAAAAGGCAAACAATTTGAGACGCCATCGATACGCGGTTTGGCTGCTCGCTCAATTTCATCGAAACGAAATACGAAAAATGAATTTACAGGTGAGAAAGCCGGGGACGGATGGCCAAAATGCCCGCAATTAGTCAACCCGCTAACTCGACCAAATTACGAAAAAGATCTCCCGAGATAGCCGACAATATTCGCCATCTCGGGGATCGGGAAACAAAATAATTAATTACGAGCGAGCAACCAAACGCGGTTGAGGAGAAAATGGATCGGGCTTACCGAGAAACCTTGTAAGTCCACGCGTCGTCAGGAACGGCTCAGCAAAACGAATAAAGGCAAAAGGTAATGCGAGGTAATTAACAAAGAAAAGGGTTCCACTCGAGGCAGGCACTGGCGAGAGACTGATTTGCGTAACTCGCAAATCTCAGTGGCCGGCTCTCGCGCTACCCCCACCACCAAGTCCCGAACGAAGCAGCGCTAGCGCGCTCGAAGCGCGTACTAGGCGTGGCCGCGCCACGCGGTGTTTGGCGGGCGATTTGAATCCCGTGCGCCGCCGATTGATCAGATCGACGGCACACTGCTCGATTAATCGAAGATCCTCTGGTTCTGCCGCTGGCCGCCGTCCGCCAGACCGCCGCCCCCTACATCTGGCCGACTGTGCTTCGGGTAACTTCCTCAGGGGATCCGGTCGACGTCCATGACGGGGAGGAGGGGAGGTCTCCCTCGCAACTCGCGGATCAGTGCGAGCCGCGGTGGACCCACGCGCCTCTTGGCGAACAGCACCTCCGCCCCTGGTATTTTCCGAATCCCGCTTCGATGAGGCGCCGGGATGAGCGGACCGCGTTGCCCGAAGTTACAGCCGTGGACGTAGCAACTACTCGATTGCGACAGCGAGGAGGCCACGGGGGGCATCAACAAGTGGCCACGGAACCTGCGTGTGCCTCCAAAACGTCCACGGCGAGTCGCGATGGTCTCGACTCAAGATGTTCGGTGGAGACGAAAGTCCCGCGAACGACGGGGCGACAAAACAAAGGCAAAAGGCAGAAGTTGTTCCTCTCGTGCGCAACCGGTGGCGGAGGTGAAGCGCGAGAACTCTAAGGGAATTTTGGCAAAAGGGCGGAATGGTTCTCGCGTTTCTCGGTAACCAAAGGCGAAATATAGGATAGATTTTCTTAACGGAATGCGAAATAACGCCGATACTGAGTTCGGTAGCAGCGAAGACAAAAGGGAAAGTTCTTAGCGCGCGGTGCGCGTCCGGCGATCGGGGCGCGACTCGTATAAAGAATTAAGGGAACCGCGGGACTTAAAATTAAATGACGAATACTAAAATTATTTCTTAAAACTACGATACCGCGGTGAGTCTCTCGTCAATCCTGTGCCTCGGGAACGACGAGTAGCGACAGAAATTGGACCGCACACTCGGTCCACTGGTCGACACGCTCCGTACGAGTGACGTAGCCGAAAGTTACGTCACAATAGATTGGTATACATCGCCACTTCTGTGTAAACAGCTTGTCGATGAAAAAACAAATGTCTGTGGAACCGTCCGAGAAAATCGTAGACACATGCCAATGATACAGAGATCGGCAAAAAAATATTTAAAAATCTCAAATATTCAAGTCTTGGAGAATGGAGATTTAGAACGTAGAAATTCCAAAATATTCGAGGAATGTTGATCTAGTAAAATCGCATTATCAAGTATCAAAGGAATTTGTATTTGGGCAAAAGGAATTCTCAAATACTCGAATATTTGGTACTCGATGAAATATTATTTATCAAATCCTGAGGAATTTGTATTTGGCCGAAGGAAATACTTAAATATTTGATACTTGATGGAAAATAAGTATCAAATACCCGAAGAATTTGTACTTGGCCAAAAGAAATCTTCAAATACTCGAATATTTGACACTTGATAGAGAATAAAGTATCAAATACTCGGAGGATTTGTGTCGGGAGTGGGAAAGAGAAAGAGAGAGAGAGGGAGGAAGAGAGAGAGAGAGGGAAAGAGAGAGAGAGAGGGAGAGAGAGAGGGAGATACCATCTTTACCATCTTTAATATACCATCTTCGATATACCATCTTTGTTTTTGGACTGAAAATATTTTCACTACAAATACAAATTCCTGGGGTATTTGATACTTAATTCTCTTTCAAGTATCCAATATTCGAGTATTTGATACTTCATTCTCCATCAAGTATCAAATATTCCATTATTTGAGAATTTTTTTGGTCAAGTCCAAATTCTTCGGGTATTTGATACTTTATTTTTATCAAGTATCAAATATTCGATTATTTGAAAATGTCTTTTTACCAAGTAGAAATTCTTCGGCATTTGATACTTCAATTCGATCAAATATCAAATAATCGAATATTCAGGAATTTGCTCAACCAAATCACAATTATTTGAGTAATTGGTAATAATTGTCGATATTAATACCAAAAATATTAGTAGTGCCGACCTCTGCAATGATAGATAAAAAAAAATTAAAAGTTGGTGACATGGAAGTTTGGTGCACGCCAAAAATGGCTTGTATGGCGTGGAAAGACAAAAAAGTCGTTACGATGCTCACAACCATGCAGAATCCAACTATGATCGTTACCAACAAAATAGATAGGCTCACCAAAAGGCCGATCATGAAGCCAAACGTTGTTATTTCTTATAATACCAATATGGCCTAGATGCATTGACGTATAAGCATCTCTTCGTAGTTGTTGATGGCTTCTCTAAATTTGTGTGGATTTATCCAACGAAGTCGACGACGTCCAGGGAGGTCATTGACAAACTGAAGATGCAGCAGAAAATTTTTGGGAATCCTCGGCGTATCATTAGCGACCGCGGATCAGCGTTCACGTCGTCCGAATTCAATGACTATTGTGAAGAAGAAAACATCGAGCATATCCTGATCACCACGGGTGTGCCGAGAGGAAATGGTCAGGTCGAACGTATCAACAGAATAATCATTCCGATACTCATGAAACTAGCTCAAGATTATCCTAACAAGTGGTATCGCCACGTGGATACGGTACAGCGTGCTATTAATAGTACGTATCAACGAAGCATTGGCACCAGTCCGTTCGAGGTTCTCATGGGGGTACCAATGCGTCAGAAAAAGGATGTCGAGCTGCAGACGCTCATCGAACAAGAAGTCGTCAACGCGTTCGACGAAACAAGAGAAAAGTTACGAGCAATCGCTAAAGAAAATATTGCAGCGATTCAGTTGGAAAATAAAAAGCAACACGACCGACGGTGCAAGCCAGCTGTGTCCTACCACGTAGGGGATCTTGTGGCCATCAAGCGAACCCAATTCAATCCTGGATCGAAAGTACGAGACAAATATCTGGGTCCGTATAAGATATCGCAAGTAAAAGGATGCGATAGATACGAAGTCATCCGTGAGACCGATGGAGAAGGTCCTAAAATGACATCCACAGCAGCCGACCAGATGAAGCCCTACCGGTATTATTCTCCGGGGGCCGGAGAGACCCAGGAATGGCCGAATGTGGGGTCGGGTTCCGATGTTCGAGGCGACGGCCCTGGTGGGACGGTTGAACAAAAGAGGGGGGGAGAGAAAAACGACGCAGTTGGTGCTCGGACGCGGTCGAGAGCGAAGCCATTGTAATCACGCGATCTTGAATCATTTTTGTTTCTTTGAATTAATAAAATTATTTTTCTTTTCTTGATTAATTTGATCGTCACGGTCATTACTCCCTTCTCTCCCGGTCCCTACATAAATTATGACTTTTTTTCCAGCCTTTCAGTTTTATACGCTGAAAAGGAGAGAAAACACGCGCCAAAGTCTCAATTTACCGCGTGAATGCAATTTTCGATTTTCGACCTTGAGTTGGAAAAAATTAAAGTTTCAACATGAATTTGTCGCGAAGAATTTTTATTCTTGGCTCCATGCAAATGAAATGCTGATTTTTCTTCTTCAAATATATTCTGTGGAGGTCAATTAAAGCCCAGAGTCGTGTCTCTATCCCGATTTTTTATCGAGATATGATTTTTTGCTCACGAGCATGATTTTTGCTCGAAAATGTCGATTTTCCGACAATTTTCAAACGAAAATCGCTCTTCTCCGAGTAAAAATCGTATAAATTATGACTTCTTTTCCAGCCACTCGATTTGATAGGCTGAAAGAAAGAGAAAACACGCGCCAAAGTCTCAATTTATCGCGGGAATGCAATTTTCGAATTTTGACCACGAGTGGGAAAAAATCAGAGTTTTAACATGAATTTGTTGCCAAGAATTTTTCTTCTTGGCTTCATGCGAATGAAATGCTGATTCTTTCCCTTCAAACATACTCTGTGGAGCCCAATTTAAGCCCAGAGTCATGTCTCTATCTCGATTTTTTATCGAGATATGATTTTTTACTCACGAGCATGATTTTTGCTTGAAAATGTCGATTTTCCGACAATTTTCAAACAAAAATCGCTCTTCTCCGAGTAAAAATCGTATAAATTATGACTTTTTTTCCAGCCACTCGATTTGATTGAAATCCTTTTTTTTTTTCAGATGGCTGAACAGAGACTGTAAGTATTGCTATGTCCTTCGGCGTTACAGCGCTTATTTGCCTCTTCGTTTTGGTCAACTGGGAGAGACCAGAGTTTACTCCACGTTTGTTTTTAGAAACGTACGATATTTCCCGCGATGTATCGGGGACAACGCAATCGTGATGGGTGCGTTTATTAAATTAATTTCGAACGACCCGAGAGAGTTTAGGCTGCGGAATGGCAGCCGGAAATATTTTGCCGAGATGAGCGGTCGCATTTATCAACACCGGCTGTCGGACAAGCGGGCCGACGCTTTGCGATCTTTTTTCCAGCGGCACGAACACCATATTTTCCGGGTCGTTCATAATTTCCGGGACACCTACCAGAAGTAAGTGAACACTTGTTTTTTCCTTTGAAATTTTGAAATGATTTTGAGTTGGGTTTAAAGTTTTTTTTAAATAATTTTTGTGGTATAATGGGCGAACGGGCGATCATCAATGAACTTTTCATAATTTTTCTTCCGTCGAGAGGGGATATTTATTCCTTTTCAACTTTCATACATGAAACAAACTCTTGTTTTTTCAGCACGCCAGCTTTGGAAATTGGCGAGTACTGGCTCAATTTGCGGCGTTCGACCACCATTGACGAAGCTCGAGGGTGGTTCAATGCGCACCAGCACTTGTAAGTATGACTTGAAATTTGTTTTGGTTCCAACAGCGATTTTTTCCGTTTTTCGTTAATTTTGATACCATTCATCTTTCTAAATGATGGATAAAACTTTTTAATCATTTCCAGGTTTGATTTCGCTCAACTAGATGGCGAGCCCGAGAACAGACAGTGAGTGTGAAATTATTTTTAAATTCCGAAATCCTTCAACTTTCCCAGAAAGTCGAAGGATTAAGATTTCGCAAGTAAAAGGATGCGATAGATACGAAGTCATCCGTGAGACCGATGGAGAAGGTCCTAAAATGACATCCACAGCAGCCGACCAGATGAAGCCCTACCGGTATTATTCTCCGGGGGCCGGAGAGACCCAGGAATGGCCGAATGTGGGGTCGGGTTCCGATGTTCGAGGCGACGGCCCTGGTGGGACGGTTGAACAAAAGAGGGGGGGAGAGAAAAACGACGCAGTTGGTGCTCGGACGCGGTCGAGAGCGAAGCCATTGTAATCACGCGATCTTGAATCATTTTTGTTTCTTTGAATTAATAAAATTATTTTTCTTTTCTTGATTAATTTGATCGTCACGGTCATTACTCCCTTCTCTCCCGGTCCCCACATAAATTATGACTTTTTTTCCAGCCTTTCAGTTTTATACGCTGAAAAGGAGAGAAAACACGCGCCAAAGTCTCAATTTACCGCGTGAATGCAATTTTCGATTTTCGACCTTGAGTTGGAAAAAATTAAAGTTTCAACATGAATTTGTCGCGAAGAATTTTTATTCTTGGCTCCATGCAAATGAAATGCTGATTTTTCTTCTTCAAATATATTCTGTGGAGGTCAATTAAAGCCCAGAGTCGTGTCTCTATCCCGATTTTTTATCGAGATATGATTTTTTGCTCACGAGCATGATTTTTGCTCGAAAATGTCGATTTTCCGACAATTTTCAAACGAAAATCGCTCTTCTCCGAGTAAAAATCGTATAAATTATGACTTCTTTTCCAGCCACTCGATTTGATAGGCTGAAAGAAAGAGAAAACACGCGCCAAAGTCTCAATTTATCGCGGGAATGCAATTTTCGAATTTTGACCACGAGTGGGAAAAAATCAGAGTTTTAACATGAATTTGTTGCCAAGAATTTTTCTTCTTGGCTTCATGCGAATGAAATGCTGATTCTTTCCCTTCAAATATACTCTGTGGAGCCCAATTTAAGCCCAGAGTCATGTCTCTATCTCGATTTTTTATCGAGATATGATTTTTTACTCACGAGCATGATTTTTGCTTGAAAATGTCGATTTTCCGACAATTTTCAAACAAAAATCGCTCTTCTCCGAGTAAAAATCGTATAAATTATGACTTTTTTTCCAGCCACTCGATTTGATTGAAATCCTTTTTTTTTCAGATGGCTGAACAGAGACTGTAAGTATTGCTATGTCCTTCGGCGTTACAGCGCTTATTTGCCTCTTCGTTTTGGTCAACTGGGAGAGACCAGAGTTTACTCCACGTTTGTTTTTAGAAACGTACGATATTTCCCGCGATGTATCGGGGACAACGCAATCGTGATGGGTGCGTTTATTAAATTAATTTCGAACGACCCGAGAGAGTTTAGGCTGCGGAATGGCAGCCGGAAATATTTTGCCGAGATGAGCGGTCGCATTTATCAACACCGGCTGTCGGACAAGCGGGCCGACGCTTTGCGATCTTTTTTCCAGCGGCACGAACACCATATTTTCCGGGTCGTTCATAATTTCCGGGACACCTACCAGAAGTAAGTGAACACTTGTTTTTTCCTTTGAAATTTTGAAATGATTTTGAGTTGGGTTTAAAGTTTTTTTAAAATAATTTTTGTGGTATAATGGGCGAACGGGCGATCATCAATGAACTTTTCATAATTTTTCTTCCGTCGAGAGGGGATATTTATTCCTTTTCAACTTTCATACATGAAACAAACTCTTGTTTTTTCAGCACGCCAGCTTTGGAAATTGGCGAGTACTGGCTCAATTTGCGGCGTTCGACCACCATTGACGAAGCTCGAGGGTGGTTCAATGCGCACCAGCACTTGTAAGTATGACTTGAAATTTGTTTTGGTTCCAACAGCGATTTTTTCCGTTTTTCGTTAATTTTGATACCATTCATCTTTCTAAATGATGGATAAAACTTTTTAATCATTTCCAGGTTTGATTTCGCTCAACTAGATGGCGAGCCCGAGAACAGACAGTGAGTGTGAAATTATTTTTAAATTCCGAAATCCTTCAACTTTCCCAGAAAGTCGAAGGATTAAGATTTCGCAAGTAAAAGGATGCGATAGATACGAAGTCATCCGTGAGACCGATGGAGAAGGTCCTAAAATGACATCCACAGCAGCCGACCAGATGAAGCCCTACCGGTATTATTCTCCGGGGGCCGGAGAGACCCAGGAATGGCCGAATGTGGGGTCGGGTTCCGATGTTCGAGGCGACGGCCCTGGTGGGACGGTTGAACAAAAGAGGGGGGGAGAGAAAAACGACGCAGTTGGTGCTCGGACGCGGTCGAGAGCGAAGCCATTGTAATCACGCGATCTTGAATCATTTTTGTTTCTTTGAATTAATAAAATTATTTTTCTTTTCTTGATTAATTTGATCGTCACGGTCATTACTCCCTTCTCTCCCGGTCCCTACATAAATTATGACTTTTTTTCCAGCCTTTCAGTTTTATACGCTGAAAAGGAGAGAAAACACGCGCCAAAGTCTCAATTTACCGCGTGAATGCAATTTTCGATTTTCGACCTTGAGTTGGAAAAAATTAAAGTTTCAACATGAATTTGTCGCGAAGAATTTTTATTCTTGGCTCCATGCAAATGAAATGCTGATTTTTCTTCTTCAAATATATTCTGTGGAGGTCAATTAAAGCCCAGAGTCGTGTCTCTATCCCGATTTTTTATCGAGATATGATTTTTTGCTCACGAGCATGATTTTTGCTCGAAAATGTCGATTTTCCGACAATTTTCAAACGAAAATCGCTCTTCTCCGAGTAAAAATCGTATAAATTATGACTTCTTTTCCAGCCACTCGATTTGATAGGCTGAAAGAAAGAGAAAACACGCGCCAAAGTCTCAATTTATCGCGGGAATGCAATTTTCGAATTTTGACCACGAGTGGGAAAAAATCAGAGTTTTAACATGAATTTGTTGCCAAGAATTTTTCTTCTTGGCTTCATGCGAATGAAATGCTGATTCTTTCCCTTCAAACATACTCTGTGGAGCCCAATTTAAGCCCAGAGTCATGTCTCTATCTCGATTTTTTATCGAGATATGATTTTTTACTCACGAGCATGATTTTTGCTTGAAAATGTCGATTTTCCGACAATTTTCAAACAAAAATCGCTCTTCTCCGAGTAAAAATCGTATAAATTATGACTTTTTTTCCAGCCACTCGATTTGATTGAAATCCTTTTTTTTTTCAGATGGCTGAACAGAGACTGTAAGTATTGCTATGTCCTTCGGCGTTACAGCGCTTATTTGCCTCTTCGTTTTGGTCAACTGGGAGAGACCAGAGTTTACTCCACGTTTGTTTTTAGAAACGTACGATATTTCCCGCGATGTATCGGGGACAACGCAATCGTGATGGGTGCGTTTATTAAATTAATTTCGAACGACCCGAGAGAGTTTAGGCTGCGGAATGGCAGCCGGAAATATTTTGCCGAGATGAGCGGTCGCATTTATCAACACCGGCTGTCGGACAAGCGGGCCGACGCTTTGCGATCGTTTTTTCCAGCGGCACGAACACCATATTTTCCGGGTCGTTCATAATTTCCGGGACACCTACCAGAAGTAAGTGAACACTTGTTTTTTCCTTTGAAATTTTGAAATGATTTTGAGTTGGGTTTAAAGTTTTTTTTAAATAATTTTTGTGGTATAATGGGCGAACGGGCGATCATCAATGAACTTTTCATAATTTTTCTTCCGTCGAGAGGGGATATTTATTCCTTTTCAACTTTCATACATGAAACAAACTCTTGTTTTTTCAGCACGCCAGCTTTGGAAATTGGCGAGTACTGGCTCAATTTGCGGCGTTCGACCACCATTGACGAAGCTCGAGGGTGGTTCAATGCGCACCAGCACTTGTAAGTATGACTTGAAATTTGTTTTGGTTCCAACAGCGATTTTTTCCGTTTTTCGTTAATTTTGATACCATTCATCTTTCTAAATGATGGATAAAACTTTTTAATCATTTCCAGGTTTGATTTCGCTCAACTAGATGGCGAGCCCGAGAACAGACAGTGAGTGTGAAATTATTTTTAAATTCCGAAATCCTTCAACTTTCCCAGAAAGTCCCATGAAATTATCCCATAAAAAGCTTTTCCTTCTTTAATTTTGATATCAATTTTCGATGAATGTATCAATCGAAATTCTTTTTGATTAAATTTTGTAATTTAATATAAATTTTTCAAATTTCTAGGCCGGAAAGATCACCTTCGCCGCCGGCATTGGCACCCGGCGCCGCCCTTTTGTCACCACCACAGTGAGTAAATTACGATAAAAAATACTTTTTGAAGTGTGTTGTGCGCATGCCGCCCGTGTGGACGGCGGAAACGAGCGCCCGGCTGCTCGAAATCCACGCGGCCTGGTCATCGTTGCCCGATCGGTGCTGCCGCCAGCGACGGCGCGCGGACTCCCGACCCAGCTGTGTCCACGCGGCCGTCGAGGCTCGCTCAATCCCGAACAAAGTGGAACTTCTATATAGACTCTATATAAACTTCTATATAGAGATTATTGATGTACTTGTCTAGTTTGGAAGTTATACTATGTAACGGCTAAAATTATAGTTAATATAGTACTACAGTTAATGTGCTTGTCCAATTTGGAAATCTGCCCGTAAAACTTCAAGTAAAAATTTTGTTGCGATTCCGTTTTTCCTCTTGTCCGTTGCGATTCGTTTTCTACTTGTCCGTTGAAGTTTCACTTTTACTATGTGTCCCAGCGCACATTTTCATTTTTTTCTCCACTTTCATTCCATTTCTTTTTGATAAATTTATTAAAATATGTAATTATTTTCAGAATCGTGTTACCGGAATCTCCGGGGGTCAGCCCACGCGGCGGATATGCGTGAGTATAAAGATATTCCAAAAATGTAAAACCCGTTATTGATAATGAATTTCCATAGACTAATCGATGACAATTGATTATCAATTTCTAGACCGACCGGAACGTCGACGCCGCGAGGTGATGCTGCGGTTGCGCGGTGAGTAAATTATGTGAAAAAAAACTTTGTCCTTGAATTTTTATATCATTTCTTGTTAAAATGAAATGAAATGAATTAATGAAAACATGTAATCATTTTCGGGATTGTACCATTTTTATTTTAATATATTCTTGTATCGTCTAATTGATGAAATATTATTATCAATTTCTAGAAACAACAATGAGGGAACCGCCGGCGAGATTTCCGTTGACGGCTGGTACGAACTTTTAAATTTTGAAATCTTTCCTTCCCCAAAAAGTCCCATGAAATTATCATACAAAAATACTTTTTTCTTTTAATATTTGTTCCCAAGTAATAGATTGAAATTTGTTATTTTTTCCAGTCACGGGATATCGGAGATCTCAGGAAGTTCGGCGAGAGAATTGTAAGTTTAACATTATTTCAAAGATTTTTATCCAGTGATCTCTTTCAAAAACAAAATGTTTTTTTTTTCATACTTCGGTCGAAAGGACGTACATTCGAACTGCGTACTGATTGATGAAAATTTATTATTAATTTCTAGAAGCGGGGATCCACGCTCATTTTCGGCGACCCAGGCGTCAGCTGGCGGCCAGGAATCTTCGCTGCTGAAGTGAGTATTAAATTATTAAATTTTTCTTCAATTTCAATAACATTTATTTATGATTAATCGATTAAAACTTGTCATCATTTTCAGTGTCCCAGTATCGAAGGCACTGAGGGACGAGACGGGGAAAGGTGGAGAATTGTGAGGACAAAACTATTTGAAAGCTTTAAAAGAATTTATTGTTCGTTTTGTAATGAAATCGATTTTCAAATGAAATTTCAGATCCGGTCCGATACAGGAGAGAACGTCTCGGAACGATTTCGAGTGAGTAAACTTATTTTCCAATCCCTAAGTAGTGGCAGGGAATTTTGAAAGAGCCGAACGTTTTTATTTCTAATTGTCCTATAAGAAGCTTTTCCTTCTTTAATTTCTTTCTTTTTTATGAAAGTTTTGTAATTTTAGATAAATTATTATAAATTTCTAGGCCAGAGAGTTCGGTTTCACCCTCATCAACTCATTTGCCACCACAGTGAGTATGAAATTATTTTAAAATTTCGAAATCCTTCCACTTTCCCAGAAAGTCCCATGAAATTGTCCTATAAAAAGCTTTTCCTTCTTTAACTTTAATATTCATGTTGGATTAATGGATTAATCGAATTCCTTTTTGATTAAAGTATTGTAGTTGTAGATAAATTATCATAAATTTCTAGGCTAGCGAGACCAGCTTCACCGCCTGCCTTGTCGCCGCCAGTGACGCCTTCGCCGCCGCAGTGAGTATGAAATTATTTCAAAATTTCGAAATCCTTAAAGTTTCCCAGAAAGTCCCATGAAATTATTCTATGAAAAGCTTTTTCCTCTTTCATTTTAATATTCATTTTCGATTAATGGATTAATCGAAATTCTTTTCGATCAAATTTTGTAATTTTATATAAATTATTATAAATTTCTAGGCTAAAAAGATCAGCTCCACTGCGACCGGCCACGCCGCCAGCCTCCTCACCGCAGTGAGTAAATTTCGATAGAATGAAAATTTTTTTATCTACTTCCATACCATCTTTTTTTGATACAGAGACGAATCCCATGCGGGATTTGATTTTTTCAATTGACTTTATCGGACTCGGACTAATCGATGCAAATTTGTTATCATTTCCAGGCCTGGACCGTCCGGACGGCCATCGGGCGCGGCTGCATCGCCAAATCTGTGAGTATAAAATTATTAAAAAATTTAAAAACCCGTCCCCCCATCTTCTATTACCAATCGATGAAAATTTATTATTGTTTCGTGGAAGCAGAAATGATGATACTCCCGCACCTCGAATGCTCGAGGGGCATCAAAAAATGTATTAAATGTAGTTTAGGGGCTTTTCCGAAAAATGTTGGTGAATTTTTTTTTCAGTTTTGTTACTGTTAAATGATGTGATTAGCGATATTCCGTCGGCTGAGGTTGAAGTGAAGATCATCGTTTACATCGCTTCATAGCAACAAATTCTAAAAAAAAATAGATTTGTCATTATTTTTGGGAAAAGCCCATGAAATACATAATTCCCTTAATTTCTTATAAAAATGCATTTGTTGTTTCGTTTCAGAATTCAGGTTGAGGCTACGATTCCGGCGGGTCCCGGAAATAGAGCAAAAAAGCCTCGTTACGTGTAAGTATGAAATACAAGCCTTTCATTTTAATGATCAAGCAAGTATTGAGTATAATTTATTCATCTTTCTGTTCTAGATTGCCAGCCTTGGAGGGTGCATTGGACGTAAGTATAAATATCAAAATATTCAAATTTATCGATTCTCCTTGGGAATTGAATTTTCTTTTATGCTATTTATAATACGTTTTATTTATGGTTAATTTACAGTCGCTGGTTATTGAAGGGAGGACCTTGCGACGTAAAGGCCGCGAAGACCGCAAGCCCCGGGAACCGTCGCCGAAGAGACGGCGTGGCGGACAACAGTGAGTATGAAATTATTTTAAAATTTCGAAATCCTTCCACTTTCCCAGAAAGTCCCATGCAATTGTCCTATAAAAAGCTTTTCCTTCTGTAACTTTAATATTCATGTTGGATTAATGGATTAATCGAATTCCTTTTTGATTAAAGTTTTGTAATTGTAAATAAATTATCATAAATTTCTAGGCTAGCGACACCGGCTTCACCGCCTGCCTCGACGCCGCCAGTGACGCCTTCGCCGCCGCAGTGAGTATGAAATTATTTCAAAATTTCGAAATCCTTAAAGTTTCCCAGAAAGTCCCATGAAATTATTCTATGAAAAGCTTTTTCCTCTTTCATTTTAATATTCATTTTCGATTAATGGATTAATCGAAATTCTTTTCGATCAAATTTTGTAATTTCATATAATCTATTCATCTTTCCATTCTAGATGTTCAGCCCCGATGAGCCGTTCAGACGTAAGTATAAATATCAAAATATTCGAATTCATCGATTCGGCCAATCCCTCCACGAGCCCATTCATAGTTCCGTTCATATTATTTACAGATGAGGTGAGAGTTTGTAATTGGCTGAGTAACAAATCAATTTTGTCAGTGCTCGCAGGCACAGTCGTAGGCATCGTCGTGTTAAGCACGCTAGACGACGTGTTCTGGGGAGGTGAAGAGACAGGCGTGCGCGAGGTGAGAAATGAGCGCTGAAGAGCACAGTCGCCACAGCGGAAAGTATCTGAGCCAATGAGTTCACGGCGATCGTAGCCAAATTTACGAACTGCACAGTCGGTGTGATAAAACTCACCACAGTCTCCAGAACACGTCAGAAAAGCTTCTGTCCTCTTGCACAATTTTCTACAAACAATGCAGCGAGTCATAATACTCACTCGCGCTCAGTTACAGCTGATAGGAAGGCAATGTGTGTGGAGACAGGCAGGACTACAGTGCAGTGACAGCTCGGGAGAGTCCGTCAGCGCTCGGGCACTCGGGTGCAAATAGGCCAATCAAATTAGTGCAGCACAAGAGCTCACGCCGAGCAGTCGATAACGAGTCAACGATAAGGCTAAAATAGTTACGGAGAGAGGACAGAAGCAAGCAAAGCAGTATCGGCTAAGTCCATCGGTACTCGGGATAGCTCGGACGCAGATGCTGACACGGAGCCAATCGAATCAGAGCAGATTGAGATCTCGCACCGAGCGGTCGAAGGCAGATCAATGGCGAGCGACGTGCAGTGGTGGGGCGAAGGCGACACTGTGACAGCTCGAGTGTCTCCGGCAGCGGTCGGAGCGGCTCGGGATGTACGAATAGAGCTCACAAGAGTGTAATTATAGTACGATACTTGTAATTGCTGATCGCACATCAGGCGGTGGGTAGTGTATGTAGAGTCCAATACAATGACCAGTCACGCATGCGTAGAACCGAGGCAGGCAACATGCGGCAGGTAATGGATGCCAAGAAAGAATCGACAGGCAGCAAGGCGAAAAATCGAGTTTTGATCCACTATGCACCAACATAGGTAGAAACCCAAGAGGAAGCGGGTGCAAAGCGGATAAAGGCACGCTTGACTCCTGAAACAAGACGCCCGTAGGCAGCGTGGAGCAGTAAAAGTTTTCGTAAAGCAGGAGCAAGAAAATCACGATCGTCTATACTCACGTATGAGGCTGTACTGCGCTGAGAGAGAGAGAGAGAGAGAGAGAGAAGAGTTAGTGAAAACGCAGGAGGAGAAAAGTGTTCAGGAAAACTGAGAAAAAGAGAGAAAAATGATGAGGAAAGAAAAGGAATACAAACGAGAGAAACGTCAAAAACGGGAACGAACGAAGAAACAGAAAGAAGATAGATATAGAGAGACGAGCACAGACGGAGAACGAGAGGACACGAGGAGTGACAGAGAAAGAAGGTAAGTCGAATCTCTGTTTTGGTAATTAGTGACACTGAAAATTCAATTTTGTCAAAAAACGTCGATATTTTGTTGAATACGGCGAACTAAATATTTTGAGATGATTTCAAAATTTTCGTTATTTCGGCAATATTTGTTATTGTAACGGAACTGTCAGCAAAATTTACGATTGGAATGACAAAAATTTACTTTTCGAAAAGATTTTCGGGAAGTTTTTTGATGGAATGACAAAATTTTCGTGATTTTTCGAAAAAACGTTTAGTTGAACGTATCCAACAAAATATCGATCTTTTTCAACAAAATTTTCTTTTCAGTGCATTATTTTTGTTTTTAACAATTTTGTGGAGGATTTTGATGTATGGATATTTTTTTAAAGGGAGCATGGATGTAACGCCAAGAGAAGGACGGAAGTGGAAAGGAACGAATATGAAATTCGGTATCGAGAGAGGAGCACGGACATGGAACGCGGGAAAACGAGAAATGGGAGAAATTGGAAAAAGTAAGTAGAAAAATAATAATTATATCAAATGAAATAAAATGAAAAAAAAATGAAAAAATAAAAAAAGAGAACTTGACACAATTTTTCATTTTTTATTTATATATATCAACAGAGAAATGGAGCATGAATACGACGGAGACAGAAGAATGGAAGACAAGAGAAAAGAACGAGATGAGAATTATCAAGAGAGAAAAATGAAAAGAGAACGAGATGGAGAAACGGAAGAAAAAATACAAGATTTGGAGAAAAAATTAATGATTTTAAAAAAAAGTGTAGCAATTTTGAAAAAAAATTATGACGGACAAAGACAACGACAAGAGTGGGGAGAACAATACGGACAAAATCAAGGGTGGGCACATCGACAGAGACAAGGACAACAAAGACAGCAAAAACGGTACGGGTGGACAAACGGACAGACACAAGGACAACGAGGATGGTGGGGCAACCGACAGGGACAACGACGATTTTGGGCGGACAAACGAAGACAAGGGGTAGAAAATCAACAAGGAGAAGAATCGGGTTGGGCACATGAACGGAGACAAGGACAAGGAAAGTGGGGGTACGGTAAAAAAAGAGTTTGGGATGATGGCAAATATTCGGGAAATAATAAAAATTGGACGGGACAAGGATGGAATAATAATGAAAATTGGAACGGATACGAATGGGAAATTGGGCACCAAAATGGACAAAATTGGGGGAACGGACAGCTGCATGGTCACTACACAGCACGCGGACAGGGGACGAATTACTTTTAACGGACGTCAACAGAGACAGGGGACGAAAATTAACGTTTCGTGGACTTCAATTTGGACCTTTTTCGTCCTGCCACTTAAGGATGTTGTGTGCAAAATTTTATATCGATAGAATCCCTTCAAAGTTGCACCACGCAAAGAAAATTGTGATTTCTAATAGCTCGCGCAATTTCAAGAGGTTTCACCATGTACAAGACGAGATAAATGAAAATTGGAACTATAAAGGAAAGAAAAAGTAGGAAAAAGCTACGAGCGATCAAGAAGCAAAATACAAGATTATTAGAATTACAAATTTACCATAAAAACAATCGATTTACGATTTTCTTAAACTAAGAGGTTTTCTCTCACAAAAAAACAAATGGAAACAAGTTTTTTTCGAGCCACATAAAAAATCCGTAACAATTAATCCACAAAGTTTAATTTGGAAGGTGAATCTTTGGATTTTTATGAACAAAGTCGGTGTTTTCGAGAGTTTCAACCCCTTAAGGACGTTGTATGCTAAATTTTCCGTCGAAGAATCCCTTCAAATTTGTACCACACAAAGAAAATAGTGATTTCTAATAGCTCGCGCAATTTTAAGAGCTTCTACTTTGTACAAGTCGAGATATTTATTTATTAAAATCACAATTTTCAGTAGTTTCTCATAAGAGCGCGTGTTAAAAGTTGCAATTTTCACCAATAAATATTTCGATTTCTAAATGGCGAAGCCTCTCAAAACTTTGCACACGCTTTTACGTGACATCGAAGAATCTTTATTTAGTTTTTCAACAAAATCGGTCGTAAAATTTCTTCGAAATTTTGGTTATTATATAAAAAATACAAATTATCTCGGAAAATCTTGAATTTAGAGTATTTCGTTCTTTAGTCAATTTGTAGCAATTTTTTTTCATGCAGTTGGGCTCGCAAACCGTTTTTTTTGTGAAAAAAAACTGTATTGAGAAAAAACTCTTGATTCATATTGAAAATTGTATTCAACGTTGTGTCACGAACGTTTAGAGATTTTCATTGTTGAAAAATTGCATTTTCATAAGATTCTCTGCAATATCCAATGATGCGAAGAAAAAAATGTTTATCCAATTGATAAATTATTGTTTCGCAACGATTTCAAATGAAATAATAAGAAAAGTGCAAGTCCATGTTTATTGATTAAGTCGTTTCAAGTTAATAATGAAATAAAAATTTAAAAAAGAAATAAAAATGATTATGTATTTTATATTATTATTCCTGCCTATACCCTTTCGGGTTTTTACAATTCCTCCTTGACAATTCATCCTCGCGACACCATCAGATCCTTCGAAAATTCAGGGGAAATGTCTCCCGCTCAGGGAGAAATGGTATTTATTCAAAAAACATATTTTTTAAATAAATACCATTATTAATACGAATTTGTTAAAGTTCTTGCACAGCCGACTCGATATTACTTGTTTTGTCAGTCACAATTTATTGATGATTCGTCATAGCAACGAAAATAAAAATAAATATGACAGTTCGTCTTCTGACGTTACGCAGAAAAGACGTGCTTCCAGTTTTGATTTGCCGTTTAAATAATAGGAACAAAGGTCAACATTAAAGATTACATCGGAATCGGAAGAAAGTATTCAAGAAGAACATTGAAAAAAAACACACAGGTAAATTATAAATCTTAATGTACGTTGAACGCCGTGACCACACGTTTCGCTTCATTTAACATTGCAAATCCTCAAGATTCTTGTGAAACTAATATACTTTTTCTCAATTTTGAACACACCAAATTCAAAAGAATGATTTACATGATTTCCGTCGTAAACGTCAAAGGATCGATCATTTTCGTAAAGGACATCAACGTCTTTATGTTTCTTGTCAACTATGTCGACGATTTCGTAGTTTTACTCAATGACATAGACGTCTACGTAGTTTTCGTGAACCTTGACGTCAGCGATTACACGTTTTTCATTCACATCGTCAACGAGTGCATGATTTCCGTCGTTGAGGTCAACGGATTGATTATTTTGTTAACGACGTAGGCGTCTTGATGGTTCTTGTCAACTACGTCGACGCCTCGCTAGTTTTTGTCAAAATTACAAAGACGTCTTCATAGTTTTCGTCAACCTCGACGTCAACGATTCCATGGTTTGCGTTTAGTAATTTAATTAAGATAGGCAGTGGCACAGTGGTAACGCGTCCGGCTCATACCCAGTGAGCCAGGGTTAGTTTCCCGCCGACGCCAATGGATTTTTCCAAGTACACTCCGTGGTTCGGAACCCACGTAAAAATGTAGGTCCAAAGTGTACAATGGGAAAATAAACAGTCGAAAAAAATATAACGAAATCACAGAGGATAAAAAAAGACATGTAAAAACCCCGGAAGGGTATGCATGAACACCGCAATCACTAGTAATTTGACTATAGGTGCATTTTTCACTACAGGTGCTCACAATATCACAATCGGAAGAAATAGGAAAACATCATTGGAATTGATTTTTTTTTATACGGTTGTTTAATTCATCAAAATACCAAAATTAAAACGCAAGAGTGCAATTATGAAAAACAATTACTACAAAAATAATAAACGTGAATTACGATATGGCGAAATATACAAAGAAAAACAACGAGTGAATAAACTAAATAATTCAAACAAAAAAAATACATATAAATGTGATCGCTCTCCATCGGATGAAAATGATGTAGATGAAAAGATGAAAAAAATCATTGTTGATGAAATCTGTAAAGAGAGACGCGAGAAAATGGAAAACAAAAGAAAAAACAAGGAATACAGGAGAGAAGAAAATAAAAAGAATATTAAAAGATTACGAAACATGCGAAACGATCCAGTATACAGAAGACAACAAAATGAAAAGAATATACAAAGAATGATGGAAACACGTCAAGATCCTCGTTACAGAGAAACAGAAAGAGACAGAAATGTACGAAGAATGACAAAAACACGTCAAGGTGATTCTTACAGAGAAAAAGAACGAGATAGAAATATACAAAGAATGACGGAAACACGCCAAGATCCTTCTTACAGGGAAATAGAAAGAGACAGAAATGTACAAAGAATGACAAAAACACGTCAAGGTGATTCTTACAGAGAAAAAGAACGAGATAGAAATATACAAAGAATGACGGAAACACGCCAAGATCCTTCTTACAGGGAAATAGAAAGAGACAGAAATGTACAAAGAATGACGGAAAAACGTCAAGATGATTCTTATAGAGAAATAGAAAGAGATAGAAATGTCCAAAGAATGAAGGAAACACGTAAAGATCATTTGTACAAAGAAGTTGAAAACGAGACGAATCGAAAACGAATAAGAGAAATACGAGAAGATCCGTTGTGCAAAGAATTGGAACAAAAAGCAAATGTAAAAAGAATGCGAGTAACAAGAAAAAATATAAATTATTGCATTACTGAAAAACAAAATAATATTCGTCGAAACAAAATAATGCGCACTAATCCAGAATATAAATCGTCAGAATATAAACGTAATATCATTCGAATAAAAACAGTGCGTGAAGGTCAAGATTTTATAATCGACGAAAGAAAACGTGACAGAGATCGTAAGAGATTATTAAGACTAGATAATTTTTTCAAATTTCGAGAAAACTACAAGAATCTGGCACAGAAAATGGTAAACAATAGAACTGGAGATACTGAATGTTCGAAGAATAAATTAATACTAGAATTTCTGAATAGTAGAAAACTGGGGCCTGATATAGTATGCGTGTGTTGTGATAATCAAGAGACTCGGCAGAGTCTCGGGACAAGTACATTTGAAAACAGCTGTGCGTCGTCTGCTTGTCCCGAGCGCTCGCCGAGTCTATACTTTCTCGTAGTAAAACGATTCGCGGTGGTGGGAAAAAAAATTCCGATGACATTTCAGCTAACTGTAAAGCCCAGGAGTCGTCTAGCGACCTGAAAATTGACATCAGGGTTGCAAATTTACTAATGAAAAAGTATTGCATTTATCAATACTTTTTCAATTCATAATGGAAATTATTTTCATTGAATTATTAAATTCATTTATGCAATGTAAATATTTTCCATTATAGTATTAAATTTAATGGTCGAATGGAAGAAGATTCCAGTAAATCAATAAATTTAATGATCCAATTAAAATTATTCTGATCAAACATTAAATTTATTGATTTAATGGAATTTTTTTCCATTAAAACATTAAATTTTGTCATTTAATGGAAATGATTTCCATTAAAACATTAAATTTGATGATTTCATGGAAATGATTTTCATTAAATCATTGAATTTAATATGTTGGGATGAATTATATTGATTCGAATGAATCAGATTAATGGAATTTAATTTAGATCTAATGGAAATTATTTTCATTTCATCATCAAATTTATCGAATCCATGGAAAATATTTTCATTAAACCATTGAAATCAAATTACATTTGAACAGTCAGCACCAATTCATAACGATTTCGGTCTGGATCAAAATGGTCAATTCACGTTCGACAATGACAAAATATCTCTCAAAGAGTATTAGCTAAAGCTAATTCTAGAAAAAAAATATAGGGGAACGTGGGGCACAGTGGCCACATGGGGCCAAGTGGCTACTCGCTAAAATTTGAATTCTGGGGCAAAGTGGCCACTCACTAACATTCGGTTTCTGCGTCAAAGTGACCCAAAAAGAAATTCATCGTTTTCCTTCGGAAATTCATCGTTGCCCCAAGGTTACCGGAAGCAAAATGAATTTTTCTTCATTTCGGTGTCTACAAATTTCGGTGTCCTGAAAACCTCGGTTACGATGGCTAAGTTGCTCTTTTTTTTCGTTTTCCAGAACTCTGAGGACTGAGTTTCATTCGAGACGACTACATATTGGAGGGGGGGGGGGGTATTTTAACCCTAGAACGGTAACCGAAGGTCGAAAAATCCCCCAGGCGACCTTAACCTTCCGTGGTCAAACTTGTGCAACCGTTCTCGGTGGTCACACTGGATTGATTCTACCCAGTCTTTTTTTGAACCCGCATTGTGACCACTCTATCGGCCCAGAAATTCTCAAAAAATTACTGGACATCCCTTAGATATTCTAGTTTAGACATGAAAAACTTTCCTGAAAGCAATCGAAGGCGATCATATTATTTTAAATACAGAATGAAGAAATTAAATGGGAAAAAAAGTTTTTTCACTAAAATAATCGTCACTTCCTGGATTTTCAATATTTTTGCCTAAAATTCGGACCTGCTATTCATCAAATCTGGTTCTTTTGTGAAAAAAATAGAGTAGGATAGCGCGTGTTAAAAAAACATATGAATTCTGTTATTTGAAGTGGGTTGATTTCAGAGTAGATGTTAGAGATTTAGCGTTAGTCGCGGTGATACCTATTGCCGCCAACGTACAGTGGCCACTACAAACTATCGTTAGACGACGATTATAGCCCCATTCAATACCGGGAACTAGGAGATTTTTACGCCAAAAGGAGGTCACTGTGTGGATTCTACCCACAGTGACCACAAAGGGTTAAATCCCGCGCCTTTTCTCTCTCCGTTCTCCCGTTATTTGCATCGTTTTACCGCATTTTTGACTAATTCTTTGACTTCAAACAAAATCTCTTCAGGAACCCGCGATCCTGCATTGAAAAACAAAAAGAATGAAGCCAAGTTGAACCGTTTTGGTTAAAATTTACCGGAGATGAGATTTTTTCAAAATTGGGGCCATTTATGCCCCAAGGTTACCGGAAGAGGTAGAACAAAAATTGGTTTGTCGTTCTAGGGTTAATAGTAATGCTTTTGCATTCTGTAAACCGTCACGGAATTCAAGGCAGGGAATGATGGGCCATGATCTAAAGTTCGTTTTAACGAGAAAGAAAATGGGGCAAAGTGGACCGAAAAAAATTTTCGCGAAGGAGAGTCCACTTTGCCCCATTTTCTAATTTTTTCTGCAAAATTAGAAATTTCCCCAATTTTGATGTACAAGTGTGGGAATTGGTAACAATCGTCGAAACAGTATTTTTTTTTTGCAGCGGAATTCCACTTTGCCCCATAACTTTTTTTTACCGGATATTGAAAATTAAGTCGACACATCAATTTTGGGACACAAAAGTAGATGTATGATGACATGTAAATGGACATATTCAGCTCAACTCCTTATGGGGGCCACTTTGCCCCATGTTCCCCTATTTGAAAAACCATATCGAGCCTCCAAAAGAACGAGTTTAATTACAATGAGTTCGGAATTATTTCTATTTAAACAATAATGTTTTAAATGGAAATTATTGTATCAATTGTTATATTGATAATGATTGTATTAATTATTGTATTAACTATTGTATTAATAAGTGTTTAAAATTATTTCCATAAAAACAATATATTTAATGGAAATTATTTGCATTAAACCATTAAATTTAATGTTTTAACGAAAATAATTACCATTTAATGATTAAATTTAATGGTTTACTGGAAATTATTTCCGTTAGACCATTAAATTTGATGTTTCAATGGAAATAATTATCATTAAATGATTTAATTTAATGGTTTAATGGAAATCAATTCGATTAAAACATTACATTTAATTTACAATTTTAATTATTTCCAATAAATCATTAAATTCATCGATTCAATGAGAATTAATTCCATTTACCATTAAATTTGATGTTTTAATGAAAAAAGTAATGCAATTAAAAAAGTAATTCATTATTTGCAACCCTGATTGACATGGAGACTAATTACGCGATACCCTTTCGATAGAGCCCAAATTTGGTACGATTGATTAAGTAATTGCTGAGAAAAAACTTTGCACGGGCTTAGTCCTATCTCAGCCTGCGTCAGAACCACGCTACATCGAAGGATTTGACGTGTCTGTATATAGCCGCCCGACAACACATTCAAAGGGGTCTGTGCGCCCATCTTAGCCAATCCCGGGCTGCGAAATTCCTGATTGGTCGAGGCTGCGATGATTCCAATGGATCCGTCGTGTGCACACGACGGTGCAGACGAGCGAGCGAAAAATGTCAGCTGATATTTCGAAGGGCCATTTTGACGTGAGTGTGAGAGAGAGAGATAGCTGAAATAAGTTCATATTTTTCTTTTCCGCCCTTGATATTTTCGAGAAAATAACTGTTACAATTGTTCCTTGTCGAACGACGACCGTTGGCTAACCATTTATTTTCTTGAGGATGCAAGGTTATGGGAGAAGAATGTGTTGCTGGTTTTTCGTTACCGAGTCTGAACGAATGCTGTGATACAGCTTTGACAGCTCGTCATAACCTCACACTTTCGAATTTTCAACTGCCATATTACCGACATGCTCCGATGACGAGAGAATATGCTTCATGAATAAATCTGCTCCACATCTTTTGACCCTTTCCTACTCCCACCATTTTATTGATTTACAGCATGACTTATACATAAAAATTCTCAGCGATGTAAAAAAATCTTGTCGCTGATTCGAGCCACATGAAAATCTTGTCGCAGAGGCGCATGAAAATCTTGTCGCTGCAAGTTATCTAATAGCTCCGGATAACTCTCAGTGACATCAAGATCTTGTCGCTGAGCCACATGAAGATTCATCGCTGAGCAATAATATCTCTCAGCGAAACAAAAATCTTGTCGCTAAGACAAATCTTCTTGCTGAGGCAAATGAAAATCTTGTCGCTGCGAGGGCTCAGTGACATAAAAATCTTGTCGCTAAGCGACATGAAAATCTTATCGCTGAGTAACATGAAAATCTTGTCGCTAAGGCAAATCAAAATCTTGTTGCTGCGAGGGCTCATAACATAAAAATCTTGTCGCTGCGAAGGCTCAGTGACATAGAAATCTTGTCGCTGCGACGGCTCAGTGACATAAAAATCTTGTCGCTGCGAGGGCTCAGTGACATAAAAATCATGTCGCTGGGCCACAAGAAAAAATTGTACATTTGTTCCTTTCTGCCAAAATTCTCATGGAGCCAAGGAAAAAAATGCTTCACTACAACTTCATGCTAAAATATTTATTTTTTCCAACTCGTGGTCAAAGGTCGAAAATTTAATTCTCGCGATAAATTGAGACTTTGGCACGTGTTCCCTCTTTGTTTCAGCATATCAAACCGAGTGGCTGGGAAAAAAATCATGATTTTACCATTTTCGCTTGGAGAAGAGCGATTTTCGTTTCAAAATTGATGAAAAATCGTCATTTTCAAGCAAAAATCTTGGTAATGGGAAACAAATCATATCTCGGTAGAAAATTGAGATAGAGACATGAATCTGGGCTTAAATTGAGCTCCACAGAGTCTAGTTGCTGGGAAAAAATCAGCATTTTATTTTCATGGAGCCAAGAAGAAAAATTCTTCGCTAGAACTTCATGTTCAAATGTTGATTTTTCCAGCTCGTGGGCAAAAGTCGAAAATTTAATTCTCGCGATAAATTGAGACTTTGGCACGTGTTTCCTCTTTGTTTCAGCGTATCCAACCGAGTGGCTGGAAAAGAAATCATAATTTATACGATTTTTACTCGAAAAAGCGCGATTTTCGTTTGAAAATTGTCGAAAAATCGTCTTTTTCAAGCAAAAATCATGGTAATGGGCAAAAAATCATATCTCGCCAAAAAATTGAGATAGGGACATAATTCTGGGCTTGGACTAAGGTCCAAATAGTGTCCTTCTGGGGAAAAAATCAGCATTCTATGTTCATGGAGCCAAACAAATGGATTCTTCGCTCCTATGTATGATGTAAAAATGTCGTTATTTTGTAAGCTGATAGTGAAAAGGCAATAATACCATTCTCGAGCAAAATCAAGACTATGGCACGCGTTCACGTTTCCTTTCAACTCAACAAATTATGTGGCTTGAAAAAAAATCAAAATTTATACTATTTTCACGCGGAGAAGAGCGATTTTCGTTTGAAAATTGATGAAAAATCGTCATTTTCAAGCAAAACTCATGGTAATAAGCAAAAATTCATATCTCGGTGGAAAATCGAGATATAGACATGATTCTGGACTTAAATTGAGCTCCACAGAGTATATTTTTGGCGAAAAAATCAGCAATTTATTCCCATAAACCCAACTGAATAGAATCTTCGGTTCCAAGTCATGTAAAAATGTCGTTTTTTTCTAAGCTGATAGTGAAAATGCAAAAATACAATTCCCAAGAAAAATTAAGATTATGGCGTGCGTTGACGTTTCCTTCCAGCTCAACAAACCATGTGGACAAAAAACATGATTTTATCGTCGTTGCTTGGAGAAGAGCGATTTTCGTTTGAAAATTTATGAAAAATCGTCGTTTTCGAGCAAAAATCATGGAAATGGGCCAAAATCATATCTCGGTGAAAAATTGAGATAGAGACATGATCCTTGGCTTCAAATGAGCTCCACAGAGTACACTTCCAGGGAAAAATCAGCAAATTATTCCCACCGGACTGAAAAAATTGGAGACTTTCAATCAGAAAAAATAAGTGATATCCTAGCCAAAAATCCCCTCCCGGGGAAAAAAGCTTGGACAAGTACATTTGTTGGTGATCCCCATTTCCATTTGTTTTCACAGAAAAATCTAATCCCCCCTTGAAAAAAATTGAAAACGCCAACAAAATAAAGAATTTAAGAAAACCTCCCAAAAAAAAAATTCAAGAAGATTGAGAAAAATGCAAGAAATGCGAGAAAAAAATTAATGGTATTCGCTCAGCATAAAAAATTCTGATATCTATAAAAAGACAAGTATTACCTGTCTGAAAATCATGTTGATGTTCGAAAATCAATTAACGAGAAAAAACAAAATCTTCCAAAAAGACACGTCTCAAAAAAAGGAACCCCTAAATACAAAATGGCGAATCGACAGAAAAACTTCATAAAAAAATACAAAACTAAAGTTTGCCATCATATGTTGAGCGTATGCGCACAGAGTACTTGGCCGGCCCGAAATTTTGAATTGAAGTGCTCAGCTTGGTTAATCTTGGCATAACGTAATTATTTGGTTTCAGAAATCTTTTTAGAAAAGACACGCGAAAGCTTGGCGAAAATCTCGAGTCAATCAAGGTTCTCTCCTAAAACGATTTATATTTCAAGCTAGTAATACAAAAAATTGCTAGAAGTTCAATTTTTATCGACGCATTACGGGTCATTTGATATAATCTTTAGCTCCACCTTAATTAGTGATCAGTTGTTATTTTTCTACGTATCCATACTTGTGTAAGATATTGGGCAAATGATTTAATTAATTAATTGTATATCAAATTGAGAGAAAACTTTGAATTTGTACTAATTTATTTGAATGTACGTTCAGTGATATTTGTGTAACGCTTATCATTTTTCTCATGAATACAACCAAGTTGTTCTACCTATCTATAAATAGCGGAAGCTAATACAAAAAATTTCGGGCCGGCCAAGTACTCTGTGCGCATACGCTCAACATATGATGGCAAGCTTTAGTTTTGTATTTTTTTATGAAGTTTTTCTTTCGATTCGCCATTTTGTATTTAGGGGTTCCTTTTTTTGAGACGTGTCTTTTTGGAAGATTTTGTTTTTTCTCGTTAATTGATTTTCGAACATCAACATGATTTTCAGACAGGTAATACTTGTCTTTTTATAGATATCAGAATTTTTTATGCTGAGCGAATACCATTAATTTTTTTCTCGCATTTCTTGCATTTTTCTCAATCTTCTTGAATTTTTTTTTTGGGGGGTTTTCTTAAATTCTTTATTTTGTTGGCGTTTTCAATTTTTTTCAAGGGGGGATTAGATTTTTCTGTGAAAACAAATGGAAATGGGGATCACCAACAAATGTACTTGTCCAAGCTTTTTTCCCCGGGAGGGGATTTTTGGCTATTTATTTTTCTTGAAATCGGTAGAACGTTTTAGCAGCGACAAAATACGAAATAAATTCAGTGGTTCAAATATTGATATTGACCAATTTATGAATAAAATCCTGAATAATTCATCAGAATTTGTCTGTAAGACATGTAAAAAATACATCACGTTGGGAGATGTTCCAAAAACAGCATCAAATGCTGATTTAAAGTTTCCTAATGTGCCAAAAATTGTAACAAATTTGACCAATGTTGAAGAACGTATGGTATCACCATATATTCCATTTATGCAAATACGAGCATTGCAACCGCACGCTATTAATCCTCAATTATCATTGAAAGGAAGTATAGTGAACATCCCGGTAGAAATTAACGAAATGATAAGTGTCTTACCACGCACTTTCGATGAAATGTCGACAATACAAATAAAACTGAAGCGGCATGTGGAACACAAGTCTGATTACATGTACGAAACAATAAAACCAGCTAAAATTTGTGAAGCTCTGGAATACCTACGACACACACCGATGTACGTAAAACACAATGTGGAAATCGACAACAATTTTTTTAGTAAATATGAAAAAAATTTTAACGAAGAAACGGATAGAAAAAGCACGGTGATTAACAGTATTTATCAATTACTAATGAATTATTTCGATGAAGCACCCGGAGAAAAAAACAGTTCAATCAAAATATTATTATGTGCACCTTCAGGAAAAGCAGCTTTTTTGATTGGCGGTGTTACATTGCACACTGCTTTTGCTTTACCAATAACACAATACGGTGGGCAGATGCCCGAACTATCAGCTGACGTGGCAAATACGATTAGAGAAAATTTATTTGAATTAAAATTATTAATCATCGACGAAATATCAATGGTAGGTAGTACTATGTTCAGCCGTATCGATACAAGATTACGGCAAATAATGGGACGTGATAGAAGTTTTGGTGGAGTGTCTGTACTTGTAGTCGGTGACCTTTATCAACTACCACCGGTCATGGATACTTCGACATACCTCACACCAAAATCTTCAATGTTAAGCATCTTTTCTGGAAACGTTTTATGGGAAGAATTTTAATTTTTTGAGTTGACAGAAATAATGAGACAAAAAGATGATGAAAGTTTCATAGTCGCTCTTAACAACCTTGCAAGAGGGATAATGACTGAAAGTGACATTGCATTGATTAGATCAAGGGAAACGATTGAAAAACATGTTCCAAGCGACACAATACGATTGTACTATGATAATTGTGCAGTTGATAGATACAATAAATTAAAAATTGAATTGAAAGATGGCAAGGCTTATACATCAAAAGCAAAAGATTCAATTTTAGGAAAAGTAAGTAGCAAAACCAGAAATAGGTTACTTACATCATTGAAAAATAAAAAAAGAACTGAATGTGGTGGTTTGGCTCACAAAATTACTTTGAAGATTGGAATCAATTATATGATTACTACTAATATAGACGTGACAGATGGCCTAGTGAATGGTGCTTGCGGTAATTTAAAACACATAACGTTTCAACCTGACTCAGAAGAACCAATAAAAATATGGCTCGATTTTAATAATGATACTGTTGGTATTAAACAACGCAGACCATTTCAAAAGTATATGAGTGTAAATTCAATCGAGACACAATTGGTTCCAATATCACAGGTTCCTATCGTATTAAACACAAATAAAAGAATGGGATACCAAATTGTGAGACAACAATTTCCAGTAACACCTGCTGAAGCTTTAACAGTACATAAAAGTCAAGGGCAGACGTATGAAAAAGTGTGTATAGATCTGAGACAAAATTCACGCATGACAGGGTCAATACTTTATGTAGCTATCAGTTGTGACGGGTTCGACACAAGCGCAAGAGAAATTGTGGGGGAAAAATAAATAAACGCTGCGAAAAATGAATTAAAACAATAAAAACAAGTTTCGGATTTATTTAGCAGATTTTATACAATGGAAAATTCGGGGCGCCAGCTGGTTCTGTCGGTCCAGCAACCGTTACAAAAAGGGCCAAAATTTAGCGAACGAAAACAATAATCAATGATTTTAATTGATGAAATTATTGGAACTGGCTCAGGGAGAATCACGATAATCTTTAACGCAGGGACAGAGGGTCCCTGAAACTCAGGCGTCTTACAATACCAGTGACAAAAAGGGGAACGCGAAGGAGCGAGCCACGCGATCGAACAAACCACGCGGACGCTCGAATCGGCTGCGACGACGCGGCCGATTGAGCAAAACAAAGCTTTGCTCGCCTCGCACGAAAACACACAAAAATACGCGAAAACGGGGTTAATTTAACGAAAAAGGGACACGAGGCGGGCGATCGACGATGGGAATGCACGAAAATATGTCGACGGGACTCGAAAACGCGAAATTATGACTCGAGAAATTATTGGGGAAAATGGCGAAACAAAAGGGGCAAAATGACTTCTCAAATAATTCACAGGGGACGGACTCGATGGCACAACACTCGTCGCGTCGACTGACCGACGAAACAATCTCTTTCTCGAACGAAAAGTTCGAGAAAGCACACGAAAACGAAAATTTGGGAGTTTGGGGAGAATCAAACGACAACGGGAAAATGGCGTCGCACGCCCGGCAAGAATCGAAGGACTTACTTGTTTTCTGGATTTTTGAGAGGAAAATCGAGAAACCGAAATTTTTTCTATTAGCTTCCGCTATTTATAGGTAGATAGAAAGAACAACTCGGTTGTATTCATGAGAAAAATGATGAGCGTTACACAAATGTCACTGAACGTTATACATTCAAACGAATGAGTACAAATTCAAAGTTTTCTCTCAATTTGATATACAATTCATTAGTTAATCATTTGCTCGGTTGTATTCATGAGAAAAATGATGAGCGTTACACAAATGTCACTGAACGTTATACATTCAAACGAATGAGTACAAATTCAAAGTTTTCTCTCAATTTGATATACAATTCATTAATTAATCATTTGCGCAATATTTTACACAAGTATGCGCAGTATTTTACCGAGCGAAATCCACGCCATTGTCGCAACGTGTATCCACAGACACACTGTTGCGTGTATTAGTGCGGGTAAGGAACATCTGTTCTCGATTTTTATACCTGGGGTAACCCTCGTTAAATAATAAACAATAAATAAATAAATGAATAAATAAATAACAAATAAATAAATAAATAACAAATAAATAATTAACAATAAATGTGTGAAACAGTTTTAATTGTTAATTTACTTCTTACCCAAACAAACCCATAAATTTACCCAAATTAAATACCCAATTTTTAAATAGTTTGATTGATTTACCTTTTTATATTGCGACAGTGGCGCGGATTTCGCTCGGTAAAGTAATGTATAACTCCGAAGGTATTGGCATTACAGAAAAAAGTTTGAGAACAAAATTGTGCATAATTAAAAGATATACACGTTGATGATCGGTAAAATTCAATAAAATTGAATGGTTGGGCAGAAAACGACGAAAAATAGGAAAAAAAATAAAAGTTTTGCCTTGCGGGAGTAATAAGTTGAAAAATATTGATGTTATGAAAAAAAGTTTTAAATAAAAAAGTTAATAAATTTCATTTAGAAGAGAAAAGGTCTCCACAATTTTTTGGCTAACACTGATATTTCTCGAGATATCGAAATAAACGCGTTTCCATCGAAATGACCTTGAGCTGACCTCAGTACAGCCCCTCAAATTGGAATTTATGCTCAAGGTGCACCCCCCTATCGATCCTCAAAATCCCCAAACTGTGTTCGCTCATGTTTATTTAACCCGCTTTTTTTCGTAATTTGACTGGACTAGACGTAGAAAAATAACACCTGATCACTAATTATAAGGTGCAGCTAAATATTAAATCGAATGAGCCGTAATGCGTCGGAACAAATTACACTTCTAACAATTTTTTTTGTATTATTTGCTTGAAATATAAATCGTTTTAGGAGAGAATCTTTATTGACTCGAGATTTTCACCAAGTTTTCGCGTGTCTTTTAAAAGAAGATTTCTGAGACCAAACAATTACGTTATGTCAAGATTAATTGAGCTGAGCACTCTAATTCAAAATTTCGGGCCGGCCAAGTACTCTGTGCGCATCCGCTCAGCATACGATGGCAAACTTTAGTTTTGTATTTTTGTATGATGTTTTTCTGTCGATTCGCCATTTTGTATTTAGGGGTTCTTTTTTTTGAGACGTGTCTTTTTGGGAGATTTTCTCTTTTCTTGTTAATTGATTTTCAGACATCAACATGATTTTCAGGCAGGGAATACTTGTCCTTTTTTATAGATATCAGAATTTTTGTTGTTGAATTCCTTTCCTTTTTTCCGGGGTTTTTTTTATAATTCTTTATTTTGTTGGCGTTTCCAATTTTTTTTAGGGGGGGAGGGGGGGGGTTAGATTTTTCTGTGAAAACAAATGGAAACGGGGGTCACCAACAAATGGACTTGTCCAGCTTTTTTTCCCCGTGGAGGGGATTTCTGGCTAGTTTCTGGATTTTTGAGAGGAAAATCGAGAAATCTGGTGCCAAAGTGGTCCAAGAATGTCCGGAGAGTGGTCCTAAGTGAAGCCGGGTCGTCGTGATGATTCTTAATCGCAAATTTTCACACAAGAAACTCGAAAATAGCACAAAAAACTCGACAGCGATGTTGAGCGTGTCGAGTCCGAAGCGGAAAAGAGAGAACTTCAGCGTCTCCTCGAGCTCCTCGGGACGCTCTCGAAGCTTCGCGAAGTCCGATAGCCAATCAGAACGCGGCTTTAGCGCCGGCTGATTATCGATCCGGTATTGAGCGCCGGCCTCGCGAGATCGCACACAGGTGGCGCTGACGCTGGCCTCGCGACCGGGCGCTGGCGCCACGCTGTCTGCCTCGCGAGACCGAGGCTCTAACAAGATGGCGGCGCCCACGGCTGTCAAAACAGCCGTGGCGAAAATTCGCCTCGATGCCGCGGAACACGCTGGTTTTTTCTCCGACTTGACGGACGAACCTGTTGTCGGAGGAACGATGGAAGACGCGTGCTCCGAGACTCGGCGATTACCGACGAATTCGAGGTGGGTACGGGGCTAAGGGGGGGAAATAAAACAATTACACGCGGGGGAGGGAGGGAAAAATAGCGTAAGTAGGTGAGAAATCGGGGATGTAGAGCGATTTTTATCGTCGCTCGATCGGTGGGTCGCTCGCTCGCGTTCGCGAGAGTATTCGGGGGGGGGGGGGAATTTTGGTGATTTTTCTCTCCGGGCTGGTCTTTTCATTCGGTCCTCCTCGATCCTCGGGGCTGAAATCAGATAAAAAAGAAAAGGCCGGTCCCAGACTGGGATCCGGTAGCTCTCGCCGCGGCTCGACAGCTGGCAACAAAAGTGACAACGTCACACAGTAGAGTGACGAAATTGTCAGGGTTGTACATTCTCGGTACTTTTAAACCACCAACGAAACCATCTTTAGATAATCCATTGGAGCTAGAAATGAAACGTTTGAAAAGGGAAAGAGCTTTAAAATTATCATTTACGAAAGTTATAAAAGGGGATAAATTGAAAATTATCTATCAGAACGTGAGATCATTGAAAAAAAATTTAATCAATATCACTTGTGATAAATGGTATAGGCAAGCAGACTTGTTGATTTTTTCAGAAACACAAACCGTCTCAACCGATAATTTGATAATTGATGGATTTGATATCATCTTCCGTTCAGATAATTACACTAAACGTTCAGCAAAAGGAATAATATGTTTTATCCCGGCGTGTGTACACTGGGTCTTTAAAGGAACAGTCAAAATTTCGGAATTCCGTTTTTCCCACTTTTGAGACGATTGCTTTTATTTTTATTAACAACGGTTTTTAACTTTTGAGTTAGGTAGCTGCTGGGCCATGTAGTAGACACTTTAATAAGTAATCCAGAATTTTTTCAGATTTTTAGGAACCCTACAAAACCTTTTAAACTCGACTGTTCCCTAAAGTACCCAGTATACACACCGTGCACCGAAAAATATAGTGTACACACGGCGGGTTTATCAGAAGGCAAATGCATGCATCAATTCATGGTCACATAACACAAGATGAAACGATAAATGGACAGCATCATCATATTGACTTGAATCACGTTCATACAAATGATGTAGAAATTATTACTGGATATAAGTCTCCATCAGTAAATAGAACTGTGTTTACACACGAATTGGATAACATTTTGGAAGGAGCATCAGGAAAAGAAAAAATTATCATAGGTGATTTTAATTATGATTCATACAATGAAGGTGGATTTTTAGAAAAATATTTAAACAACTTATATTTTAAACGAGCAATTTTCCCTCAAATATCGACGACAAATATGAATACGCAAATAGATGTTATATTTGTATCAAATGTAATGTTGAACTATACTGCTGGAGTTTACGAAACATACTTCTCAGATCATAAACCTATATTTATTGAATTAAATATGGTTAACAAATAGATGTTATATTTGTATCAAATGTAATGTTGAACTATACTGCTGGAGTTTACGAAACATACTTCTCAGATCATAAACCTATATTTATTGAATTAAATATGGTTAATGACACAGCAACGAGTATCATCAATTGGGAAATTCTTCCAGAAGATCATTCGGAAAAAGAATTTCGGACTGTTGCAGAAGATATTTTCAATGAATTAGACAATCAAAATAACATTGAACGTATTAGAAATAATGATGACGAGTCTTTACTAATCAACGATAACATTGATGATGAAAATATGTCAATGATGACAACTCCTCATGACACGGGATCTGACAGAAGTAAAGTAACGAATGAAGCATTTGCATGAATAGAACCGCAAACCGTAGAGGAAAACGTTTGAAAAAAAGATTCGTGGCTCGATGACCGACCGTTCAATATAATTTTGAATATAATACGAGATAATACCGCGTTTACACCACTAGATGTACTTCTTATTCAAGGTTTACATTAGGTGAATCCAGTATTCACTCCCGATATTCAAATAGTTGGAGGGCAGTTAACCGGTGGACACTGGCATTGTATCTACTATGACGGCGTTAAATTGCATATATATGATAGTTTATACTGTGACGCTCATACATATAATAATCTTGCAATGGTCGAACGAACGTACATCAAAAGGCGATATCCCAATCTAACACCGAATAATATCACATTTGAAAAAGTTAGTAAACAACCTGACTTTAGCTCTTGTGGTGTGTATTCAGCAGCATTTGCTGTCTCTATATCTTTAGGACATGATCCATCTAATATAAAGTATTCTAGCATAGCCAACAAATGCGTAGACACTGTATGAGAATTATTAATGAAAATGTGTTACTACCTTTTCCAGAAGAATAAGTATTTTTTCTATATTAAGAATATCGATACTATATATATATATATATATATATAGCCTTTTGGGGAAAATTGTGGGACTTTTAAAAAATTGGACAACCTCGGGACTAAAATATTTCGAATAAAAAAAAAAAAAATCTCCCACGATAGGCTAGAAATGCGTTTCATCCGATTCTTGATCGAATGAGCTAATCGTGTCGAGGCCGAAAAAAAGTGCCCTTTGGAGAAAATTGTGGGACTCTGAAAAAATTCGAGGATTTCTGGACTTCGAAATTTTTCGAATAAAAAAAAAAAAATCTCCTCCCACGATAGGCTAGCAACGCGTTTCATCCGATTCTTGATCGAATGACCTAATCGTGTCGAGGCCGAAAAAAGTGCCCTTTGGAGTGTTGCGTCCCAAGACGTATTCATTGTCGTTTAAAAATAATTGACTTTTTCCTGATGTATCGTCGCGACTGCACCCGGTGTAGTTTTCCTAACCGACGTGCAGCCGTGACGATTTAGCGGGAATGTCGGGGAGTTACACCGACCGTTCTGCCGAAAATGCTGACCGGGCGTGAGAACGCCTTTGGTTGGATTTTCTCACGAACGAAAAGGCTCTGATTTCCTGCTGGACGTTTGCGAGCTCTTCCAGCGGGGAATCAGAATAGGCAGTCTCTCACGAGCTTGGACAGCGAAAGCTTCTCGGAGAGTAACTCCTTGGACAGTTCCCGCATAGCGTCCTGAAAACCTTCGACGAATCCGCGATCACACAAACGCGCTCCAGTAGGACGTAGTGATCGAAAGGCGCGTCGCAAGAGTGTCACGTCGCGGAGGTCAATCTGTCCTCAATAGAATAGTGTTTTACGTTTTGCCACGAACTCTATCGCGTCGTATAGTCATAAGGAAATAGTGTTAATCAATCATCTTGTAACGGTGTGTATCGAGTGAGAGCGTTTGTGCAACATTGAGTGTGAGAGAAAGAGAGAGAGAGAGAAAGTTGATGTTTGTAATTAATAAAGATAGCGATTGTGAGCAACGCGTTGCGAAGTCCAATCTGTCGAGAAAGGAGTAAGTACTTTTGTATTTCCCTGTAGCGCGAACACGAGAGCCTGCACAGCTTCTCTCGTCTTCACACTACAGCTGTCTTCCAAATAAATCGGTCGGTTCATTTGTAAATTCAGGTTGATTGCAATATAATTATTAACCCTGACAATTCCCAATTCCAAGGATCGTCCTGTAGAGGACGAGATCAGAACCAACCCGCATAAAAATAAATAAAAACCGTTTGCGCTTCTCGCAAACGGGTTAACAAACACGTGCGCACCGCTCCGCACGTAACAGGAGAAAATCGTGGGACTCTGAATAAATTCGAGGATTTTTGGACTTGAAAATTTTTCGAATAAAAAAAAAAAATCTCCTCCCACGATAGGCTAGAAACGCGTTTCATTCAATTCTCTATCGAATGAGCTAATCGTGTCGAGGCCGAAAAAAGTGCCTTTTAGAGAGAATCGTGGGACTTGGAAAAATCTGGCATAAGAATCTGGCGTAGCGACGGGATCCGTGCTCACACTCGAAATTGACATGGGAAACAATCAGCTGTGTGAAAGTCACTCCTGCAATACCGACAAAAGCGTTTAAATTGAGTTCCAACTTTAGCCGTCACAAGCGCTAGTGTCGAATCGCAATGAAGTTCGGGTTTTTGCAGCTAGAGGCGCTAGCCTCGATTCCAAGTTGGTCACGTGAGCTCGATGGCTCTTAAATAAGTCAATTGTTCTATGAGCCCTTTGCTGAGAACAGGTGAGAAAACGATACTTGCAATTTGAATTAAGAAAACAATGTGTTCGGGAATGAGCTCGAGTCTTGCGGCAACGCGAGCATTCGGGAATAGGTTCGCGCTTGACCACCGACGTCGCCACGGTCCGGGAGCTGATTACCGGGCGAGGGTCAAGCCGCTCGAGCCCTACGGGTGAGAGTTCGCTCTGCCTTGGCGTCGCTAATTACCGGGGCGATGCCCCTACTCGTCAAAATTGACGGGCGCTTCGATCGACGTGATCGATCGCCTCTATCGACTCTTCCTATTCGTTTTTCGGGAGCCTACGAAGACGCACGGATCGTAGCCTACTGTTTCTTTTCTAACGGGTTCACCGGGCATTTTTTCCTTGTGCAGTATTAAAACGTCGGGTCGCGATACATCGCGAATTTAGCGAGCAATCGCGGCACGGGCATATTTTCGAGAGAATATTCGGGATTAATTCGATACATTCGGATTACGGGTCGTGAGTGCGCGTCGCCGTCGGACACCGGGTTCGACGCCGGGCACGCGGGTGACGATCGTGGTCACCGACCACGCGGGCACGTTTTGGGAAAATTTCCCACCGAGCTTCTTAGTTATTCATCACTCTCGCTGTTAACCATTGTATAATTTTTGTCATAAATAAACGACCATTATTTTTTGTTAATTCTCGCCTCCGATTTCCACCTACGCCAGATCCCTTGCATTCAGAACATTTTGGTCCTCCGAGCCGGATCTGGTGGTCGGTCGGGCGATATACAGTGAAATTCAGTGAAATACGGTGTTGAGTGAGTGTACGGGAAAAAATCTCTGCACGAACATCGATCGAGATTTCTTCGAGCACGAGGGTCTCGCGCGCGCACGACACGTGGTCGCGCGAGCCGGCCGGCATTCTTCGCACGCACTCGGGTTTGAGCGACGAGTCTCAGCGACCGTCGTACGAGACAATAAACGGGTGAGTTGTTCCTTTTCATTATCCGACACGTTCGAGCGGTTCGTACGGTGCAAAACAATTCTCGGGAAATACGAACCCCTCGCACCACAAAGCCGTGAACTTTTCTATCGAACGTTCGAATACTTCGACGCGAGTGAGAATTAAAATTCGGTGTGAACAGCTGAGCAGAGTCAGTGCCTCGCGGTTTCGGGAACATATTCGAGAAAAGGCGCTGCGCGTCGAAGAGTGCGTGTCATCTTTTGGGTTTTCGGGTATTTTTTCGCAGCACGTGGACATTTTCGTGCTGTTCGAACATTTTTTCGAATTTTGGTCGAATTTTTCGGGTTTTTGGACATTTTGTCGCAGCGCGTGTTAATTTTCGCGCTGTTTGGACCTTTTTCTCGAATTTCGTTCGAATTTTTCGGGTTTCCGGGCATTTTTTCGCAGTGCTTGGACACTTTCGCGCTGTGTGAACATTTTTTCGAATTTCGTTCGGATTCTTCGGGTTTTCGGGCACTTTTTCGCAGCGCGTGGACATTTTCGCGCTGTTTGTACATTCTTTCTCGAATTTCGTTCGAATTTTTCCGGGTTTCGGGCAATTTTTGACGGTTTTCACGCGAGTGCTACACGTCGGTGACAGCTGTGCGGATTTTTTCGGTTTTCGACCGCCTTTTTTCGTGCATTTAACGGATTTCTTTTGGCAGTTGACATTTTTGACAGCGGTGGTCCGTGTTTTCGGGATTTGTCGCGAGATTTTTGGGTTTTTCGTCACGTTTCGGGAATTCCTTGGCCAATCGCGGGCTAGTCCGGGCATTTTCGACCAGACCTCGGGTGTTCTTCGCGCATTCGTTACACGACGCGGGGTTCGCGAGTGACATACAATCGGGCCACGACATTCGGTCGAGATGTCGGACGACGAATCGCGCAAGGTGACGGGCGAGACGCAGCCACCGTTGGCCGTGCTCACCGTCCCCGGCGAATCGGGACCACCGGGTTCGGGACCACCTAGCCGGGAACCGTCGCCCACGCTGAAGCGACGGGAAGGGCCTTCGAGCACTTCGAAGCGGGCTACTTCACCGGGCGGCGTAAAGCGGGAAGCGCCGCCGGCGGAAACTCGGGATCCGCAAGCAGTTTCGGGTAGCGGGTCACTGCGTCTCAAGACGGCGACGCAAGAGGGGCGCCTCATGCTGCTGCGCCTCCTTAACACCAAGGTCACCGACGAAAATAGCGGCGCGCTTTCGCTGGCTGAGCTCAACGACATTCGGGCATCGGGCAAAGAGATGTGGACGGTGTTCGCTCGAGTCCACGAAGCGATCATCGACTCTTGCACGGAGGAGTTCATGGGAAGCGACTACGTCGTTAACAATCTGTACGCAACGGCGTTCCAACTCTATTCCGAGCTCAACCAGCGGATCGCCAAACTGACGGACCAGTTGCAACCTCGGGTCAACACGGACGGGCATTCGTCAGGAAACGCCAACGCTGGCAGCCGCGCGGCTCTTCCCAAGATCGCGCTGCCCACATTTTCGGGACAATATTCGGAGTGGTGTTCCTTCCGGGATTTATTCACGGCGTTGGTTCGGGAAAACGAGCAGATCACGGACGTAGAGCGCATGCACTACCTTCGTGCGTCAATCACGGGAGAGGCAGCCAAGCTCATCGCCAGCATGGCGATCGAGGCTGATTCGTTTTCAACGGCGTGGGAAACGCTCCTTGAGCGTTACGAGAATAAGCGTCTCCTGGTGTCGTCGCACCTTGAAAGCTTGTTCAAACCGACAGTGATTTCGTCACGATCTGCTCGGGACCTGCACGCCCTCCAGTCTACGATTACGGAGGCGTGTAATTCGCTGAAGGCTCTGGGCGCTCCCATTCAACATTGGGATTCGGTCTTGGTCTTTGCGATTTCGCGGCGACTGGATACTCCGGCACGTGAAGCCTGGGAGCCCCAAACGGGCAAGTCACGTGTGCCTCCCACGTTCGCCGACCTTCGACATTTCATCGGGAATCGGGCACGGGCATTGGAGAGCGCGGAGCTGGGACGAGCGTCATCGGGAACGGGATCGGGAGCTACTTCGAAGCAAACGGGCTCACGGGTGCACGCGGTCACTGCCTCGGACAATTCCAAGGCGTGTCCACTGTGCCAGGAGAAGCACTACCTCGGGTCTTGTGCTAAGTTCAAGCAGATGTCGAACGAGGCGCGGCGGGCGGAAGTCGGGAGGCTACGCCTCTGCTTCAATTGCTTGGGTCGACATAGCGTGAGCGCGTGCCAAGTCACAACACGGTGCAGGGAGTGTGATCGCAAGCATCACACGCTAATCCACACGGGGTGGACGAAATACGGAGAGAAGCCGGCGCCAACGGAATCTTCGAAGACCACGCCTTCGGAACCGGGATCGTCGACATCGGGAGCGGCCCAATGAGACAACGAGGCATTAACGCTCACGGGCACGGGGGCTACGAGGCCTACGGTCCTCCTCGCCACGGGACAGGCGAACCTATCAACGGGAAACGGGTCGAGTCATCGGGTTCGAATGCTTTTCGACATGGGATCGGAGTTAACACTCATTTCCGACTCCCTTGTTCAACGGCTTAAGCTTCGACGGGAAGCCTCCTCAATTCCGATACTTGGAATTGGTGGGACTGCAGCGGGACACACCCGGGGGACAGTCAGTTGCAAGCTGACCTCCATTAATTCGACCCAATTAATTACAATAAACGCCTTTATTTTGCCTAAGTTAATGCCAATTCTTCCTTCATTTGCCCTGTCAAACCTTCACTGGAGCCATCTTCAAGGGCTCAATCTTGCAGATCCAGAATTCTTTTCTCCTAGCTCGGTCGACATCGTTCTGGGAGCTGACGTGTACGGGCGGCTTATTCGGCCACATATCAAACGTGGACCCTCCGAGGCCCCAATTGCACAGGATACGATTTTCGGGTGGATCGTTTTCGGACCAGTGTCGGAGTCGCAGGTGTCGGGCGGGTTGGTCCACCATGCAACGGTCGACCGCGGGTTTCAAGAGGTACAAAACCTCCTCTCCCAATTCTGGGAGCGGGAGGAAGCACCAGCGGCGTCGGGTTCGGAGCTGTCACCGGACGAGCAAGAGTGCGAGGCGCACTTCGTGTCTACGCACTCTCGGGATTCTTCGGGTCGGTATATCGTTCGGTTGCCGGTCAAATCCAACTCGGGACAGTTGGGCGGGTCGTATAATCGGGCTTCTGCATGTCTCCAGCGACTTATTCGCAGATTGTCGCGGGATCCAGTTTACAAGCAGCTCTACACTGCCTTCCTAGACGAATATCGGGATTTAGAGCATATGGTTCGGGCACCGGAGTCCTCGCTGCATTCGGGTCGGGCGTATTATCTTCCTCACCACGGGGTGTTGAAAGAAAGCAGCGAGACGACAAAACTTCGCGTCGTTTTCAACGGGTCGAGTAACACGGATTCGGGTATTTCGCTAAACGACATTTTGCACACGGGCGCGAAGCTGCAACGGGATATTTCAGACGTGTTACTCTGGATTTGTCGGTTTCGCTACGTTTTCGCGACGGACATCACGAAGATGTTCCGACAAATTCGGGTTGACCAAGCAGATTGGGATTATCAACAGATACTCTGGGTTGATAAATCGGGCAACACGGTTCCGTATCAATTGACTACCGTCACGTACGGGACCAGACCTGCACCCTTTCTCGCGGTTCGGGTTCTCCTCCAACTGGTGGAGGACGAGGGAGACAAATATCCAGAAGCGGTCGCTCCTCTTACAATGGGGCGATACGTAGACGATATCTTCGGGGGCTCAGACCACATTGACGGGCTTGCAGCCCAGGCGCAACAATTAATCGGGATTTGCAAGGCGGGTGGCTTTTCCCTTGCAAAATGGCAGAGCAACACGGAGGAATTACTGCGGCGGGTCGGGATTAATTCGGGTTTGCAGTCGCCTCGGGCATTTGATGACTGTGAGACGAAGGTGCTTGGTCTCTCATGGCTTCCAAGTTCCGACGTCTTTAAATTCACGACGCTTCCTTACACGGGCGGGAATGTAATTACGAAGCGAGTGATCCTTTCAGAGATCGCCCAGCTTTACGATCCCTTGGGTTTTCTTTCTCCGGTCATTCTTCGGGCCAAAGTACTCCTACAAAGGCTTTGGTTGGAAAAGCTGTCTTGGGACGATCCAGTATCGGCCGAAGTCAGCGCCACTTGGGATTCCTTGCGTCAGGAGCTGACCCAACTCGGCAACATCACGGTTCCGAGGTGGATCAACATTACGGCGAGCTGCTCCGTGGAAATACACGGGTTTTCTGACGCCTCGCAGATGGCGATGGCGGCAGTCGTCTACGTTCGGGTCACGGGTCCAGGAGACACGGTGAGAGTCTCCATGGTTTGTTCCAAGACAAAAGTTGCGCCAATCAAACGACTCACCATTCCACGGTTGGAACTCGCAGCAGCCCTGCTGCTTGCGAAACTTACACGGTACGTGCAAGACACACTGGGCCTCGGGAATTCACGGGTTTTTCTGTGGACGGACTCCATGGTCACGCTAACATGGGTTACGAGCCATCCTTCACGATGGAAGGACTTCGTAAGAAACCGGGTTTCAAAGATTCAAGAGCTTCTGCCGGGGGGACAATGGAAATTTACACCGGGCCGGGATAATCCTGCAGATTGCGCTTCACGGGGGCTAACCTTACTTCAGCTCGAGCGATTTTCACGGTGGTGGGACGGGCCACCTTGGTTAGCACAAGATGCACTCCATTGGCCAATTCATACGGGCATCGGGACGGCGGATTCTTCAGCGCTCGAAGAGCGACCAGGTCTTACCTTCACGATCTCAACAACTTCTTCCCCGGGCTTCGATCTCATTCTGAGATATTCCTCCCTCACACGGTTGTTGAGAATTACGTCCCTACTCTTCAAGGCGCTTGCAAACCTTCGGAGACTGGGGCACGGTTCCTTTCTTTCCTCGGGCGACCTGGAACATTCACGACTTTACTGGGTCAAGGCCACACAGGCCCAATACTTTGCTGCAGAGCTCAAAACACTTTCGGCGGGATTGACACTTCCAAGGTCACATCCGATTACGCGGTTAACGGGCTTCATAGACTACAACGGGATCCTTCGGGTGGGCGGACGATTGAAGCACTCAGACTTACAACCTGAGAGCAAGAACTCAATCATCCTTCCTCGGGAGTCAACACTGACTACACTCCTTATCGGGGACGCACACCAGCGCACGTTACATGGGGGAACCCAAGTCACATTGGCGTATTTGAGGAAGAACTACTGGATAATCGGGGGACGGGCTCCAGTACGTTCCTACATACTGCGCTGCGTACGCTGCGCACGACAACGAGCCGTCAAGGCACAGCAACTGATGGGACAGTTGCCATGGAGTCGGGTTACGCCTTCAAGACCATTCTTGTTCACCGGGGTCGACTACGCCGGACCGGTGGCGTTAAAGACATGGCGCGGGCGCGGGCATCGTACTTACAAAGGTTGGCTTTGCATTTTCGTTTGTTTCTCCACTTCAGCTCTCTACCTGGAAGTGGTCACGGATTCCACGTCGGACGCATTCATTGCTGCATTCCGACGCTTCACCGGGAGACGGGGGGTGTGTCACACGCTCTACAGCGACTGCGGGACCAATTTTCAAGGCGCGGATGCCGAACTACAACGGTTGTTTCGTGCCGGGACACGGGAATCGACGCCAGCCGCCACCTTAATGGCAAACGACGGGACAACGTGGGTTTTCAACCCACCGGGAGCGCCACACATGGGTGGGAAGTGGGAAGCGGCGGTCAAGTCCGTGAAACACCATCTCAGGCGGACGATCGGGGAGAGCAGTCTTACGTTCGAAGAACTTACAACTCTTCTGACGCAGATCGAGGCTGTTCTCAATT